>JANJGK010000008.1:61662684-61721149 GCA_039081455.1 Macrobrachium rosenbergii
TAGCTTTTATCAGTTTTGAAACATTTTCATATAAATCACGATAAACAGAAAAAATTCTACCTTCGGTCAACTTTAACTCGACCGAAATGGTCGAAAACTTCAATTGTAAACTAAAACACTTACACTGTAGTAATATTCAATCAATAACCTTCATTTTGCAGCAAACGAGAAGTCTCTAGAACAATATTTCGATTTATGGTGAACTTTTGAAAAAAACTATTATTTACGTCCATGCGTTACGAATTCATGCATCATTTTGTGATAATATTTTCTCTGTGTTGCTTTGATCGTTTTACAATTTTTTATATACCAAAATCATTGCAATTTAGTGTACAATAAAAAGAAAAAAAAATTACTCGTTAGCTTTAACCGTTATGCTCACAGCGCGATTTGTATACAATTATATATGAAATTTTTTTTTGTGCTGTCATATATTTCAATATTTATATATGATAATGCTATTTTTTTTAATTTCTGAGTGTTGCATACTAAACCTCAGGCAATGACAAAAAAAGGAGCCAAAAATGAACTCTTAATCTTAAAAACTAAGCGTGCTGTGATTTTTTGAAAAAAAAACTTTTTTTTCGCTTCGGCGCTAACTCCCGAACGCCGCCGGCATACGACAGACACTTTTGCAAATAGAGGCTCGGGGTTTAAGGGTTAATTTTCCCTGCTTCAGTGAAGAATAACGCAACAGTGTTATTACTGTAGCGGCTACCGTATGCAAGTTTAATATTGGTAAATGCCATTTCTCTTCCAACCAGTGGGGCTCAGGATCCAAGGCTTGCCTGCATTTACTTACACTTGACTTTTCTTAAGTATTATGTGGGAGGAGAACGAAAGCTGGCAATGAGGGGGGGATTTGCTTAGGGTGGGAAGGGAGAGAAATTCCTGAATGCAAGAGGGTTGTTAGAGATAAAGACTCCACAGGTGATCCAGAGCTTTGGCGGTGTTTCTCATGAAGGACAGATCCTATGAAGTCCCGATCGTTCGCAAAGCAACAGTCAATGAGTCGTTGACTGGTTTCCTTCCTTGGTGGCAGGTAGGAACTCAGAAAACCAGTGAACTGCTGACTATTTTCGAGGATGTGCTTCGATAGTTTTGCGGCTGTTCTATCGTTATCGACGTAGTTTTCTCTTAATTGTATCATTTCTTGGCATTCTAGTAAATAATGTTCTAATGGTTCTTCGACGACCATTTCGCAGTGAGTGCATGCTCTTGGATTATTCTCTATCCTATGACAGTTACACAGATATCCTAATATTAATCTGTGAATAATAACTGCTAATTTGCGTGGTGATACTGTTGATATATTATGTGGCTGTAAATTGGTGGTTTCTACATACCATTTGGCAGTTCTTGAGCCTTTGAAGAAGGCCTGCCTGACACTACTTTCTTCTTGCTGCTGGCAGTATGCTACTGCTCTGCTTTTTAACTGGGTTAGTGAAGGTCCCAGTTTAATACTTATGTTACTGCATTGCAGACCACTTTTTGCAAGGGTGTCTGCTTCTTCATTTCCAAGAAGCCCAACATTACTCGGAATCCAGTTTAGTATGATCTGCCTGCCTCTGTTTTGGTGCAGAGAGGCAATTGCCCAGATGCTTGTAAGGAGTTTGATATTCTCCTTTGCTTTCCCATTTGTTATAGCTTGGATGGTGCCTTTGGAGTCGGTGTGAATCGTTGTATTACCTTGTTTATGCTGGGAATCTTCCAAGGCTTTCGCAATGGCTATCAGTTCCGTCTGAAGAATGGAGGCATTATTGGAAAGCCTCCAACTTTCTTTGAAAGAGGCCGAAGAGACTGCTGCTGCTGTTGCTGGAATGTTGAGATCAACTGAACCATCAGTGTAATATATGTTGGGTGCTGCTGTTCTGTCAATTGCATCTTGTGTGGCTTGCTGCAATTGCTGAGGTGTGAAAGCAGTCTTGCTTGCTGGGAGGGTTGTGAAGTTTATTTTGAAGAGCTCCGGTTTCCAAGGTGCTGGTTCTGTGTATGCTTCAGAAGGCGTGTTGCTCTTGGTTGCAGCAGCAACCTCTTGCATGCCAATCCTCCTCAAAGTTGCAAGAAGGCTGCCAGCAAAGGTTTTGGGTGGTTCTAATTCTTCGTGCAGGTTAATGCACCTTTTCATTGCTGCACGTTTCAGTGGACCATTCCTGTCATTTTTGATTGTCTTTAACAGGATAGCGGCATTCCTTTGGTCTATTCGATATGCCAGCGATTGCAGTCTTGTTTCTGCTCTTAGAATGCATAATCTTGTCCACATTGGAGCTCCTGTGATGAGCCTCAATGCGTTATTCTGTATTACTTCCAGAGTCTTTCTTTGCTTGCTTTGGAGGCTTGTGAGTACTGGGGCTGCGTACTCAACTTGAGACCTTACAGTCTGAACGTAGAAGGTCTTTAAGGCCTTGCTTCGGGGATGTGATTCTCCTGAGAGTGTTGTATCGACATTTTGTTTTCTCCTTGAGTATTTCAATTTCCTTGTTTGGTGACAATTGTTTATTTATATTAACTCTTAGGTATAAGATGTTTTCTACCCACTCAATGGGTTCTTCCATAAGCAGTACCTCATTTAATTCCTGACTGTGTTTTATTGCCATTGCTTTGGTTTTGGCAGTATTGATTTTCAAACCAAATTCCACACATTTCCTTTCAGTTTGAGATAATGCCCTCTGCGTTTTCTGGTGAGCCTCATTTTTGTCCGTGCTCACAATGCAGACATCGTCTGCATAGATGAAAATTTTGACTCCTGTGGGAAAGTTGATTGCAGCTAATTTCTCCATCAAATTATTAAAGAGGAAGGGACTAAGAATTCCTCCTTGGGGAATTCCGTTTTCTAGTCTAAGGAACTCAGAAGTGGCTCCCTGGAAGGTGACTCTGGCTTCTCTATTTTGAATGTATTCTTTGGCCCATGCTAAGAGGTGTCCTCTTACTCTTTTGTCCACTAAGGTCATGAGGATGGCGGCGGCACTGGCAAGCTCATATGACTTCTCTAAGTTGAGAAATACCACAATACCTCTTCTGTTGTTTATCGTGGTCATGACGTCTGCTATACATTCTTGTGCACCTACACCCTCCCTGTAGGCGTAGAGGCGATGATGCAAGGGCCCTACTTTCCAGAGGAGCCTGTTTAGGATCATTCTCTCAGCTGTTTTTTTCTGTGCAGCTGATAAGAGAGATGGGCCTGTAAGAGTTTGGTTGTTTTGGCTTAGGAATAGGCTGTATATTTTGCTGATTCCACAGTCTTGGCCTGACACGTTCTATACATGTTTTATTGACTATGTAGAGGTGCACCTCCTTGGCTTGTGCACCCATGTTCTTGAGCATGCTGTATGTGATCATGTCCATTCCTGGTGCAGTGTCTTTGCCTTTTTTGAGGGCTGTGTCTAGCTACCTCACTGTGAAAGGCAAGTCTGTATTGCCTGGTGTATTACAAGCCATATTGATTCTTCTCCTTCTTTCAGGATTGAGAAGATTTTGCCTGTTTCATGTGGCTACAGGCAAGTCTATTGATCTTGTTCTGTCCACAAAGTGTTCTGCTAGTCTGTCGGCCTCTCCTTGCGGGTTGGGATGGTAGACTTGTTTCTTCTATCCTTTCCTGGATACCTCATTGAACCACTGCCAAATTTTCGCAATGGGTGTTAGACGGGACGTCTGTACACACCATTGTAGCCAGATTTCTTTTCTAACTTTGGTGGCTACTTGTGCAGCATGAGAGACGACTTCTTTCAAGGCTGCATGCAATTCATCTGTGGGTTGCTGCCTGAAAAGCTTTCTAGTTCTGTTCACTCTTGCATTTACTTCTTTGATCCTTGAATTGTAATACCAAGAATCTTTGTGCAGTTTTGTGTTTTTTCCAAAGGACTTTTTTGGCATGGATACATTTGCAGCACTCTGAAGGCTTTATGAGAAGTCCTCTTGCAGTTTGTCTATGTCATGAGCAGGAGAGAGGATGTATTCAGTCGCCCACTCAGTCATAAAGTTTTCAAAGGCGAACCAGTTTGCTAAATCTGGCCTCCAGCCCACCTTGGGCAGGGAGGAGAGGGTTGTGGGATTTTCCTTACTTTCAAGTTGATCTCAACTACAAAGTGATCGCTGGCAAGCACTGGATGCAGATTCCATGTACATCCTTCCTGGAGGTGGCTGGACCTGAAAGCTAAATCCAGTCTGCCTCCTTGGAGGTGAGTTGCTTCATTTTTGTCATTTAACAATTTCACATCCGGGAACTCCTCCAATAGATAAACCAGATGTCTTCCTGCTGTGTTTGTTGCAACTGGCGAGTGAAGAAATGGGTAGTGTGCATTGAAATCTCCAGTGAGTAGGGTGCTTTCACTGGAGGCCGCATTAAAAAGGTTATCTCCTTCAAGATCTTTGTCAGGTCCTTTATAAATATTGTGGCTGTCTAACAAGGTATTTGCCAATGTTATTTTGGCACTTAGTTTTTCAGTTTCTGGCCTGCAGTCTATATTCCTTATTTTTTCTGAAGGAATGGTTTCTTTAATTAAAGTAACTAGGCCCCTGTTGGTGTCAGTGTACGGGGTCCTGTATATTGTATAGCCTTTAAAAGTGAATTTGACTCTCTCTTAACAATGTCTCTTGTAGGAGAACGTCATGTTTTCCTGGCAAACCCTGGGTTTGTAACAGTGCATATTTAGTATTTACACTGTTTACATTTTACTGTAAGACTTTTAAGTTGTCATTTGACTCATGACTACCATTTTGGTCATTCATGGGGGTCAACACTTTCACCATCCATATTAAGAAACTATACCCTTGCCTTGTTTTACAAAGTCAAGGATGATATTTTTCAACTGTTTACTAGTGAGTTCTCTGCCTGGCATTTTCTTGGGAAGTGCCTCAGCAAAGTTTGTTAGGAGTTTTATAAAGTTCTCCGTATTGCCATATATGTAGGGCACGATGACTTCTTCACGGTTTGAAGTGTTGTGACCTTTGGTATCTGAAGAGCCTGTAGAGAGGGGAGAGGACTGGGAATTGCCAGAGGAAGTGGAGGGAAGTGGGGTAATGAGTGGTTGTGAAGGAGAAGAGTTGGAAATATAGGAAAAACTGGAGGTGGTGCAGGGGAGAGGTGATGGAGCGGTCACAGGGGTAAAGGAAGGTTGAGAGTGTGATATGGGATTGGGAATGCTCTTAGGGGTATAAAAAGGTCGGGGTGTGGGAATGTGGTGACAAGATGGTTTGGGGTTGGGAATGTTCCGTGGGGTAAAGTTAGGTTTGGGATTGGAAGGTTGAGGAGTTGGTATTGTGGGAGGTAGGGAAGTTCTAGTGTCCTGTCTAGGGTTGGTTGGAGGTCTTCTAGGAGGCGATGGTTGTTGTTGTGTTGGAGGTCTTGCTGGTGGAATGGGAATGCCCCTCATCTTCCAGATTCTCTCCAATCTGGTGGGACATCCTTTAAACCATGCACGATGCTGCTGCTTGCAGTTAGGGCATCGAGCCACAGTGTGGCCATTTGCCTTATACTTCAGTAGGCATACTTTTGTTTCATGCCTTAGGCTGCATATTCCACAGACATGGTGGGCGGTGCAGCCATTCGCGTGATGTCCGAATCTCTGGCATCTGAAACATCTCAGTGGCTCCGGCGTGAATTCCTCAGTCTTAAATGTGCCAAAGACCCCAAGGTTGATTTCAGGAGGCATTTTTCCTTTGAACGTGGCTTCCACTTTCATGGTTGCCATGGCCGACTTTGCCATACACCTTTTGGCACTCAAGATGGACGGCACTTCTAGGGGGTGCTCCATACGAACGTACTTGGGGGCTCTACATATCATCCGCTTCATGATCTTTTCTGCTGGGTCGAGTAGTAGACACAAAGCATCATTCCTGAGAAGCTCCACTGCTTGCTGGTCCTTGGGAGTGATTGCGAATTTGCCCTCTCAGGTTTGGCCTGGCTATAAAACTTGCACCAGGGTAGCTTTTTTTGAGTGCCAGTACAGCTCTGTCACTGCCCTGAACTTTGGTAGGACTGGAAACTCGGTAACAGAGGATATGTTCGGCACTGCTGGACGTGTGTTGTTTGGATGGGAGACGACAGCTTTGGTCAGTCCGGAGAAGGATTTGGTCCTCCTTCTTTTCTTAATGACAGTGGTAAATCCTTCGTCGTCTCCTTCAGGAGGAAGATCTTCCTGGGAGGTGCCTGGGGAGGGGGGGAGGTCTCTTGAACGGCAATGCCATGGTGATATCTGATGTACGGTGTGAAAAAAAAAACAAAGATACAAGACAGCCTGATAAGCAGACTGCCGAAAAAGCACTTAAAAGTCCCGAAATAACAACGAAATCGTTATTATGCAAGACGGTACATTTTCTTTGCGTACTCGTGTTTTATTACATGGTGCGGACGGAATTGTAGCGTCCAAAATCATTAACAATAAATAGATTTAAATACAATAAAATAAAAGTAAATTACAAAGATGATTTTAAGTGAATTTAAGTTGTACAAAAATAAAGCATTACAAATAGGTTTACAATAACCAAAAATTTTTAGAAGAACGGTAGTGGAAACAAAAACCACGTGTGCTGGTTGTTTGGTAACAAACGAAAATTTACAGAGGATGTGGGGATACGGGTTATGGGGAAAGGGTGATGGGTAGGGGACAGGGAGGTGGGGAGGGGATTTGAGAGAGAGAGAGAGAGAGAGAGAGAGAGAGAGAGAGAGAGAGAGAGAGAGAGAGAGAGGCGTGATTCAAGAAATAATGTTGCCATTATTTGAGTTATTTGCTCTTCCGGTGTTGGATGATATTGGCCTCCTACAAGATGGGAGCCATCTCTCTGCTTCCAGTTGGCGGTTCAGGGTCGGTCTTTGTAAAAAAATGCAGACCGATTTTGCTGTGATTAGTCAGTGGAGATTTTGCTCCGTGCAGATGATGTCGGTATTCTCCACTAGTTCCCGAGTCCTTGCTTTTCGATTGTGATGATGGACGCAGTGTTGGTGGATGGTTCCGTTATTATGATGGGCCTGTAGACGTCTTTTTAACGTTGTAGAAGTGTGTCCAACGTACGTTTTTTCGGAAGACTGGCACATCCTCTCAGGCAAGTAAAACGGTAAACGACGTTGGCACTTGGCACTATCTTCTTTGTTTTTGTTCTGGTTGGTGTTGTTCTTCATTACGGGGGAAGCAGTCAAATTAGGCTTGCAACAAATGCGAACTTGAGCCCGTTCGAAGCGGGTTTTTGGGCGTTATCCCTCTGTTCATTATGCTGGTAATCGCCTTCTTCTCCTCTTCAAAACTTTCGCTATATTCAGTCCGATGATAAAGTGTGATGTTTTTTATCATTGTAAGCTGTTGTTTTCGTTTCACTATTGTATAATTGTTCAAGTCTGCTCCACGTGGGGGGAGACTCACTTGGAAATCGAGAGTCCAGCAACTCCTGACCAACAACGGATTTCAGGATAAACTCATACAAGACGTAATAGGAAGGAGAAATGAACAATTCTACAATAGTGAAATCAAAACAACAGCATAATCAGCAGAGGGATAACGCCCAAAGCCCCCTTCGAACGGGCTCAAGTTCGCATCCGTTGCAAACCTAATTTGACTGCTTCCCTCGTAATGAGGAACAACACCAACCAGAACAAAAACAAAGAAGACAGTGCCAACGTCGTTTACCGTTTTACTCGCCCTGAGAGGATGTGCCAGTCCTCCAAAAAAGCGTACGTTGGACATGCTTCTACAACGTTAAAAAGACGTCTACAGGCCCATTGTAATAACGGAACCATCCACCAATATTACGTCGATCATCACAATCGAAAACCAAGAACTCAGGAACTAGTGGAGAATACCAACATCATCTGTACGTAGCAAAATCTCCACCGACTAATCACAGCAGAATCGGTCTGCATTTTATTACAGAGGCCGACCCTGAACCGCCAACTGGAGGAGGCCAATATCATCCAACACCGGAAGAGCAAATGACTCAAATAATGGCAACAACATTTCTTGAATCACGTCTCTCTCTGTCTCTCTCTCTCTCTCTCTCAATCGCCACCCCTCCTCCCCCACCTCTCTGTCCCGTACCCATCACTCTTTCCTCTAACCCGTATCCCCGCATCCACAGTGTAAATTTTCGTTTGTTGCCAAGCAACCAGCACACGTGGTTTTTGTTTCCACTACCGTTCTTCTAAAAATTTTTGGTTATTGTAAATCTTTTTGTAACGTGTTATTTTTGTACAACTCAAATTCACTTAAAATCATCCTTGTAATTTACTTTTATTTTATTGTATTTAAATCTATTTATTGTTAATGTTTTTGGACGCTACAATTCCTGCCGCACCATGTAATAAAACACGAATACGTAAAGAAAATGCAGGGTTACGGGCTGCTCTATGAGCAAGAGCCCGTGCTGGTATAAGGCCAGCTTAATCAAAAACAATAACAAGAAAATGCAGTACACTTTGAAGAGGTCACGACAATTATTGACGGAACAGCTGTGGTGTTGTGTTCCCAGTATATGGAACAAAGAGTTAATCTTCGCTTCTTTATCCACCAACTACACTTTGAAGAACGTAGAAGATTTAGAAAGTATTGTGAAACTTATAAAAAGTTGATCAACAGCCAAAAAGCCATTGAAATGAATGAAATCTGCATGTATATATATATATATATATATATATATATATATATATATATATATATATATATATATATATATATATATATATATATATATATATATATATATATATATATATATATATATATATATATATATATATATATATATATATGGAGAGAGAGAGAGAGAGAGAGTTTTAATGTAAAAAAATGCGATAAAATAAAGAGAATGATGTGAATCAATACCGACCAAGATAAATGATGATATTTGTATCCATCCCACAGTTTAACACAACCATTAGTGGAAGATCGGCGATCAAAAGCGTTATGGATGGAATTACGACCTACATTTTTCAAGAGCAAAAATGAGAAAGAATTGCCCCTCAGAGTCCGTGACCGAGTAACAGAATGTACAGCGTCCCTTTCCTTAGAGGAAAAGAGAAAAAAAAAACAGTCTTTTGTTAATAAATCCTATAGGGATTAATGGCGTCAGTGGGGGTTACCAAAGGTTGCTTCCAGGGTCCCTTCTTCCCCTAGCTTACCTACTATTTAGCTTTTCACTTTACCTCCATTCCCACTTCGTTTCTTCAGTCTTGTTGTCGAACTTCTTGGTACAACTGTGGGATTTTCTCCCAATTCCAACTTTAGATCCTTTTACTTCATCCCATTTATTTTCTGGAGCTCTTTGTTGTTGTCCAACCATTGCAACTCCCACGTTTCGCTGTTATAAGCTGTGAATGGCCGAAAGTGTTGACATCCTAAATTTCATAAAATAGATTAGTAAATGTTATCAATACAATTGACAAAGAATGTCCTAATTTTTGGGGGGGAAGCTAGACACTCATTGCGGACTAACTAGCTGACATATTATGCAATGCAAATAATACAAACTAAAATAAAAGGGTAGTAATTTATGAATTAAGCTAAGCAAAAGGAATTAAGTTGTAAAAGGAATTATAGCAAGTCGAAAGGAAAAATAAGGGATGTACTCACACTTATAAAGGTTCGGAAATAATATCAACATTATATAAATTTGCATTTTTTTTTTTACATGAATAATGTAAGGTATGACATTCATTTCCTACACCATAGTTATAAAACGGCAGAGGAATACTTTAAAGTAAAATATTTTGTAATGTGAGGAAGTCTGGACAAGGCTATCATTCTTAAATGACAAAGAAAATACAGTAATTTTTAAGACAGCAGGCGCCATGACCTCAAGTAAATTAATCTAAATTATGCTAAAAACAATTCACGATTCACCTTTATCTAAGTATTATAGGGATTAAACGCCTGTAACGAAGCCTTAAAATGCACATCTGTATAGAACACTTTTGCTCAGAACTAGTTTTTCTCTCATTCCCAAAATATTTTCTTAAACTTGCGTTATAGTCTGTTTATATGTATGTATATATATATACGTATATATATATATATATATATATATATATATATATATATATATATATATATATATATATATATATATATATATATATATATATATATATATATATTTATATATATATTTTCATGATGTTGCCTTGTTATATGTATCATCCTATATGTTTTGATATATTTACTCTTCTATTTATCATGTATTATGTGTAATGATAATAACTATTGAAGTATCATATGTAGTGTAATGTCAGATCTCAGAAGAGTTAATGATTTAGGTAACTTTACAGTATAATTTAAAATTGGTAATACGTTTTAATAATAACGTAGTATGTGACCCATATTTTGTCCCCTAGCAACAAATGTTCTGTGCTTGTGACAATAAATTTTGGTGCCCAGAGACCCGGGAACTAAACAAAATATCACTTTGGTTTATGGTTTCTACTGGTGGTGCTAGGGATATATTTTGATAGGAGAGTGACCACATAATTATTTTTGTATTGTATTATGAGTTATTTAGTTAAGCAACTTAGAGAAAATGGCTCTGTTCAATGTGCAGAAGTTTTTAGCAGCTCCGTCCATCCAAGAGTTATCTGAATCCAACCTGACTAAGCCACAGTGGAATGCTTTAGCAGTGGCACGTGGGGATAATGTGTCTAGTGGTATGATTAAGGCACAAATCAGATGTATTTCAATACAAGCATTGATGGACTCTAGTAAAATAGATGAAGAGTTAGGAGAGGCACAAGAATTGTTGAATGCAGCTGAGGTAGAATTTGTAAATAAGCAAGAACAAAAGAAAGAGAAAAGTGATGCAGAGGTAAAGCTTAGGTGCATAGAAGCAGAAAAAAGCTTGATTAAGCTGAAGATGCAGGCTGAAAGAGAAAGAGAGGAAACAGAGAAAAGAGAAGGAGCAGAAGAAAAAAGAGAAAGAGCAAGAAAAGAAAGGGCAAAAAGAGAAAGAGAAGTAGAGGAAGAAAGAGAAAAAGCAAGACATGAAAGGGAGATGGAGTTAATCAAAGCTCAATCCACATTACCTGTGACACCATCTAACCCTATCCAAGGTACTCAAGAGCCTGTATTAGATGTAGTAAGAGTGCAGAGGTTAATTCCAGAATTTACAGAAGAAGCTCCAGATGAGTTTTTTTATCACTTTTAAAAAAGTGGCTTCAGGTATGGGGTGGCCAGAAGATAAATGGTCAGTCTTGTTACAGAGTGTTCTCATTGGAAAAGGAAGAAGTGCCTATTTAACCTGATCAGCTGATCAGTGTAAAGAGTACAAGGTACTCAAACACAATGTGCTACAAGTTTACCAGATGACCCCTGAATATTGCAATGAAAGATTCAGATCTTTGACAAAGGATGACAAGATGACTTTCTTGGATTATGCCTACAAAGTAAGAAGATGTTTCAGACGATGGGTGGAGGCTGCTAAAGTTAAATCTATGGACAAACTTGAGGAGTTAGTAGTCCTTGAGCAATATCTTCGAGGAATTCCTGAACAAATAAGAGACTATTTAAGAGAGAGAGAGAGGTTAAGAAACTTGACAAAGCTGCTACATTGAGTGAAGACTATAGTATTAAAAGTAGCAAAAGGAATTATAATGTCAAGTACCAGAACCAACAATGCACAGGTTTTATGTCTCATCCAAATTTCAGGAACATTATTACTGGGAATCCTTCTGGTGGCAATGCCAGTACAAAGCCAGGTAATACACCTCAGCAATCGGATGTCAAATCCTCATCATTCAGTTTCTCAAGACAGATACAGAAGACTAATGTTGTCTGCTTCAAGTGTGGAAGAGTAGGACACTACAGTTGAGATTGTTATCAGACACAACAGCAGACCAAGCCAGTTGGTCAAGTGGTTAAAGGTAACCAGGTGAAACAAACTATGAAGAGCAGTGTGGGGAAGACTGAGACAGCTGGGAAGACTGAGTCAAAACGAGCAGAGTGTTTAGCAACCGGTGGAAATGTAACTTCAAGCAGTGAGTGGCTGAGCAGCTTGGGGGCTTTTAAACCATATATCTACGAAGGTACACTGGCAACTCAAAGAGGGAGTGTGCAGGTACCAGTCAAGGCATTACATGATACGGGGAGTAACCATAGTGTAGCAGTTCGTGGTGCTCAACCACAGTTGGAGAAAAGTCTCACCAGAGATTCAGTTATTTTGAAGGTTATAGGAGGAGAAGAGGTAACTCCTATATGCCGCTTGCACCTGTTCAGTGAATTGGTGACAGAGAATGTTGATTTTCCTGTAAAGGACTCACTAGCTGTTGAAGGTGTACATATTTTACTGGGTAATGAAGTTGGTGGTGCACTATTTGTTCCTTGTCCTACAGTGACAGACAAACTGTTGGGATTAGTCCTACGGTAGATTTAGAGTAGAAAAAGCCCCACCTGTTTCCAAGTTGTGTAACTACCAGGAGTATGAAGAGAACTACATCTGCAAGTGAAGAAACTGAGGATTTACCTGCATCAGAAGGATCAAGTGAAGGATCTTTGAGCTTACAAGAGCTGTTCCAGGAAAGTGAAGTTTCTTCTGGTGTTAGCAATGAAGAGATTTCTCAAGAAGAAGAGGATCCTGTTCTTCTTGAAGAGACTCAGAGTAGTCAAAGTGTTTCTGATGATAGTAGTGAAACTTCAGTAGAAGAGTTAGCAGATGTGGAAAGTTCAGCCTTTGAAGCTGGTCAAGTGACTAGAGAGAAGCTAATGGAGCTGCAGAAGAAGGATACCACATTGGCTGACTTGTTCTTCAGAGTTGTTGATCAAGAGGAGATGCAGCAAACTCATGCCTGTTATTATCTAAAGAAAGGATTGCTAATGAGGAAGCATCGACCTGCAGATATACCAAGGAATGCTGAGTGGGGTGAATATCATCAAATTCTGATTCCATATCCATTGAGGAAGCAAGTGGTAGTAGTAGTGCACGAATCTGTACAAATGGGAATCAGGAAGACTGTTTAGAAGATTATGAAGTATTTTTTCTGGCCTGGACTTCACAAGGATGTTAGCAGGTTTTGCAGAGAATGTCACACATGCCAGATAGCTGGAATGAAACTATTCAGAAAGAACCCTACAACCCATAGAAGTTAGAGGAGAACCCTTTAGCGACGTGATTATAGAAATAGTTGGGCCGCTTCCAAAATCAAAGAAAGGAGATGAATATCTGTTAACATTAATGTGTCCAGTGATAAGGTATCCTGAGGTGATTCCTGTAAGAGGTATGAGTGCAAAGGTAATCGCTGAGAAGTTGGTTCAAGGTTGGAACACCAGAAGTTGTACAAAGTGATAGAGGAATGAACTTTACTTCAAAGTTGCTCCAGGGTGTGATGAACTTGTTAGGGGTGAAACAAAAGTTATCAACTGCTTATCATCCAGAGACTCAAGGAGCCTTGGAAAGATTCCACCAGACTTTGAAAAGTATATTAACTAAGTATTGTTATGAGTCCAGAAGAGAATGGGATGCTGGTTTACCCTTGATGTTGTTTGAAGTTAGGAATGCTTATCTTTAGAAAATTTTAAAATAAGTCATGAGAAAATGAAAAGAAGATATGATGCTAAGACTAAGCTAAGAAGTTCTGGTGTGGGTCAGCAGGTTCTAGTGTTCTTACCCATGAAAAGATTTCCCCTTACCAATAAATTTCAAGGCTCTCATAGGATTATAGAGAAGTTGAGTGATCGAACTTATGTGATTGAAACACCAGGAAGAAGGAAAAGACAGAGGAAGATACAGCAACAAAGATTTTTGGGCACAGCTGGATTTTATCTCTGATTCTCTCTGAATTTCGTAGCCGTAGCAGCTCCCCTGACTGATTTTGTAACCATATGGTGTAAAAATAGAGAACATTTTTGGAAAGAACAATGTAATTGTCAATTATTTATCCTGTTATGAATCGTTGTATTTAAACCAGGGATGACTAATCTTCTTGGGGGAGGAATTTCCTGATGTTGCCTTGTTAAATGTATATCATCTTATAGTTTTGATATATTTACTCTTCTATTTATCAGGTATTATGTGTAATGATAATAACTGTTGAAGTATCATATGTAGTGTAATATCAGATCTCAAGAGAGTTAATGATTTAGATAACTTAACAGCATAATTTAAAATTGGTAATAGGTTTTTATAATAACGTAGTATGTGACCCACATTTTGTCCCCTAGCAAAAGTGTTCTGTACTTGTGACGATATATATATATATATATATATATATATATATATATATATATATATATATATATATATATATATATATATATATATATATATATATATATATATATATATATATATATATATATATATATATGTGTGTGTGTGTGTGTGTGTGTGTGTGTGTGTGTGGGCGTGTGTACATTCTACTGACGAAAATCAAACATACGACTGCTATAATCATTTCTCCATGGTGCAGCAACAAAACAGTTTCGCATACATTTGGCTAATTCCCAGAAAGGGAAAAGATGATCAATCTCTAACAAAATGTAGTAAAAACACGTCGTGAGTTATTACTGCAATTTGCTTCCAAAACAGATACATACTGAGTTCTCATGTACAGAGGTTAATGGAAAAAGTTTCAATGTGGTAAAAGCAATGAAGGGTTTCTTTTCTTGCTTGCATTATAGTGAAATAGCTTTATCTAAGTGGAACCCCAAATAAAATTACAGTATAAAGAAGGATAATTATTTTGATAAAAGAAACACGAAGGTATTGTGCTTCTCTGATGTCTTGTAAACTTGTAAACAGAATATGTATATAGAATTTTAGCCATTTTGGTACTACTATTTTATTCGAGATGATTATGCTGAACTGAAGCTAACGAGAATCATGTTCAAATAACTTATTTGTAAAGAGTTTTAATTTCTATTTTTTGTGGGGGGTGGGGGGGAGTTGGGTGGTGGATGGGGGTTGGTTAAATGGATGTGTTTACGTAAATGCAAGTATTAAGAAATTATGGGCGATCGTAGAATTTACGATATTGTTGTTCTGAGGATACTGAACGTTGCAGTAGAAAAGAAAAAAAAATACATCTTTCAGACTGAACGTTCGAGCATTACTTTCTTTACACGTTATTCCCATAAAATCCATTTTCGTTGGCAAGAAAAATATTTCAAATTCCTATCGTCTGGTTCTTAAGTTATAAAGGAATAAATGATATATATTTAAAATGCGTAGCACTAGCTGAAGCATGGAGCCAATATATTCTTCTCATAGTATTTGAGAAAACAACCAAACACATACATAGCCTACACAAGTTATTTCAGCCTACTTTTCTCACGTTATCACAGTTTGCGCTTTAACTTTGCAGACAAAGAGAAAACTTCACAACTATCATAAGTATGGAGCCCTTTAACGTTATGGTTATAAAGTACTTTTTTTTTTTTTTTGTATTATTAAATCGAAATCAGAATATGAAAATATCAATAAAGTGAAATGTCACACTATCTAACACACTCAAATTAGCCTTGCGTATCTATTATATAAACGCTCACTTGAAATTTTTAATAAATTAATGAATAAACATATTGTTCATTGGCCGAACGCCAACGTACCCTTTTACACGGAGTCTCACGTCTACCACCAAATAAAAGAAGTGTAAATGAACTTTAAATTTTTGAATATCACGCCTTGCAAAAATCGGTGAATGCATTCACCATAATTTTCATTTTATCTTATATCCTCTGTTACAAAAATCGCCTCTATGCTATCACGCACAAACATGTCAATTTTCGCATGAAATTGATGTTCGGACAATTCATCGGGAACTGTGTTCTAAACAACTGGTGTGAAATAATCGATGACCTTTTGGACGTCATTCGTGTTTGTCCTTTGTGGGTATTTTTGGACAGTGCAGATATTCAATGACGCTTCTGTGTTGTTATTTGATGAGGCACTGAATCATTTCCACTCAACGAGTTTAAAATCCTCTAATACGATTGTTTCGATGAATTGTATGTTTAGAAGCAGCACACACACAAACACACACACACACATATATACATATATATATACATACATATATATATATATATATATATATATATATATATATATATATATATATATATATATATATATATATATATATATAGATAGATAGATAGATAGACAGATAGATAGATAGATAGATAGATAGATATATAGATAGAGAGACAGATAGATATGCACGAGAGAGAGAGAGAGAGAGAGAGAGAGAGAGAGAGAGAGAGAGCGTGTGCGTGTTTTTGTGTGTGTTACATTTTTAATATATATATATATATATATATATATATATATATATATATATATATATATATATATATATATATATATATATATATATATATATATATATATATATATATATATATATATATATAATGCTCGAACAAACTAATTCTTAGAAGGTTTTTTTTCAGAAGAAAAAAAATGATATTTGTTAAAAGTGTCATATTCATATCACAGAAAAACTTCTGTTGAACGTATGGTTAGGTATTGCATTCAGTACATTGTCTATGTGTAACATATTTATTTTGTGAACAGTGAAGTATGCAAAGTAAATAAACTTGAAAGATACCTGTAAACTTACTCTGTCTTGCTGGAAAACAATATAACAAGAATGGGAAAAAGTTTTTACTATATAACTCTTAAAGCTCTTCAAACTGTCTCAGCGTTGGAGAAAAGGCTTAACTTGGGAATACTACTAGAGATGTGTTTTTCACATATTTTTCTGCTTGTGATATTTTTCGTAAAGTTTTTGCCTGTATAACGTTCAGCTGTCTTTATTACCTTCACTGCTTATCATACAAAAACACGCACATTTTTTTGTTCTTTCCTTTTTACTATACACTAGCATCCCGCTAGCAGGAGAGCTGTTAAGCAGCTCAGTGGTCTGGTTAAACTAAGATATACTTAACTTATTTAACTTTGTGGCTCAGGAAGGTATTAACCGTTCGACTGGCAGAAAGTATTTCAAGGGTAACTTGCTAACCACAAGCTGTTGTTCACCATGGCTGTATCCACTGCAGTCTACTAACGGCCAGATACATAGTTCACTGCTTAGTCAATAGTGCAGTAATGAGTCACAGAACATGAAATCATTTGTCTTCGTGTGGATTCGATTCTGGACAAATAAATAGATGACAAAACACCTAGAGCCTAAATTGCGTATCATAATGTGCAGACTAAGTTTACAGTGAAGAGGCTGATTTGTTATTCCATTTGCTGGAGTAAATTTGTGAAGCACCTGTGTAAACTAATCTCCTCGCGATGTTTAGGAAAATGATATAAATATTGTAGTTTATCAAACTTGACAACTTAACTGCTATCGGAAGGTGGAGATAGTATTACACCCACTTTTCTGGTTAAGGTTACGGGAAATGTAATTTTATAAAGACAAATGTCATTTTGTGACACCTTATAAACAATCGTGGAAAATGGTACTGGAAAAACCGTGAAACCATGTAAATGCAAATCCACTTATGGCCGGATAAAACCATCGTTATTTTCATACCTTCTGATGCATGAAATGAAATAAAAGTATAAAATATTGCCATGAAATGAAATTTACTCCAAATGTGCTTACGGAATCTTTTGAAACACTGAGAGGAAATACCTGATGTTATTAAAGTTATGATGGGACACTTTTGCAATACTTTCTCTCTCTCTCTCTCTCTCTCTCTCTCTCTCTCTCTCTCTCTCTCTCTCTCTCTCTCTCTGACACACAAGCCCACACACACGCGCGCACTCACACACACACGCACACACGAGATTACTTAGTCGAAATGTAAGAAGTCTTAAACTGACAACTTTTCAAGCACTTTTGGACTGGTGAGACATGTTTACTACTGGAAGAGACATTTTACTTAGAGAAGAAAAATGTTTTCCTTTCGCTTTTGGTGAAAATTTTGAAGAAAATCCTTTTGAAGCTATAAAATTTTGGGAAATTCGACTTGTGTATTGCAGAAATAAGCAGGGTTTATTAAAAATGTACGTTTTTTATTGCCCTAAAACAGATCCCATATCACAATATCATCAACTGTGGTAACTACACTTCATTTTAATTTTCAGAGGCATTGGTTTGATTTGTCTCTCTACCGAAAGTTTCTGTATAGTAAGTTATATACTGTATATTCACATCTCTTCTCTGTCCGTTCCCATACAAGGCCAGTTCGTTACCTGTTTTTATTCATATGTACCTAACCTTTGCATGTTTTCAACACCACCTCTTATTAAGGTCTAGTGCTCTCGATAAATTTATGAGAGCCTATAGAAGAATTACAGATAAATGTATTAAGGAAATATTAGAAAATACTTCTCCACAAGGATCTTAGCCGTAAATTTATAAATCACTGGTAGATCACTGGCATTCATGTTACTGTTGTTCCATGAATATCTTGTCATCATTCTTCAAAATGGTTCTGCCTTAAATATTAAAAACTTTCATAAAATAGTATAAACAAACTAGAAAGAAATTTCATTTCAAAAGATTTAGTACCAAATCATTTTTATGTGCACCATTCAGTCAGACTTCAATGAGAGAAACTCATTAAAAGCTAATCCTCTTCTATAACATGACTCTTGTTGAGTGTCACACGGTTCCTGAACTAAGCTACAGATTTTTTTTTCTTTTTGGCAAAAATCTATCCGCCTAAGTTTGTCAGGAAAAGCGTCTGAAAGATTTGAATTTTCGGCATGAAATTCTCTTTCAGTGTCGAATGCTAGTGGAGATAATGGTCATGTATCCCGTTCAAATCTTGTATTGGTAAAACCTGAAAACCTTTTAATGTTAATGGTAGAATTGAAATTACATGAGGAAAAATGGGAGACAAAGTTTGAAACTTAATTTTTAGTTTGCTCTTCATTTCTCACAATCTTTGCCGAGAACTACCGATTTTCCATTACTTGTCATTTTACTGAATCTATTCTTATTCCTTCACCACTTATCCTGAGTTTATCATGGACGGGAAGCAGGCCTTAGAGTACCATTTGCTATTGCGTAATTGCTCTTGAGACGTGCAAATACGCTGCACAAAAAAATTCAAATAAATCCACGGTAAGAGCACACTTTCCCAGAGCACTGCAGGAGACTGAAATTAGATCACTGCCAAACGCAATACATTGGTAGCAAAACAATTAAGCCTATCTTTCGCTCCATCGGCATTATATTAAATCTTATGTACTAAGTGAAAACCCAAAATTATTGGAATGATACCAAGTCTGGAAATAATGCTAAAAATTTTTAGGTTAGAAAAGTAATTATTATTATTATTATTATTGGTCTATCACAGTCATTCTATTCAACTGGGTGGTTTTTGTGGTGTGGTGTTCCGGGTTGCATCCTGCTTCCTGAGGAGTCTATCACTTTTCTCACTATGTGCGCTGTTTCCAGTAGCACACTGTTCTACATGAGCCCTGGAGCTACTTCGGTATCTAGTTTTTCCAGATTCCTTTTCAGGAATCTTGGGATTGTGCCTGGTGTTCCCACGAATATGGGTACAATTTCCACTGGCATATTCCATATCCTTCTTATTTCGATTTTCAGGTCTTGATACTTATCAAGTTTTTCTCTTTCTTTCTCATCTACTCTGGTGTCCCATGGTACTGCAACATCAATGAGTGATACTTTCTTCTTGATTTTGTCAATCATCGCCACGTCTGGTCTATTGGCACGTATCACCCTACCTGTTCTGACACCATAGTCCCAGAAGATCTTTGCCTGATCGTTTTCTATCACTCCATCAGGTTGGTGTTCGTACCACTTATTACTGCAAGCTAGCTGGTGTTTCTTGCACAGGCTCCAGTGGAGGGATTTTGCTACTGAATCATGCCTCTCTTTGTACTGGTTCTTGTGCAAGCGCCGGACATTCGCTTGCTATGTGGTTTATGATATCGTCTTTCATGCTGCACTTTCTGCATATGGGTGAGATGTTATTTCCATCTACTGTTCTTTGGACATATCTGGTTCTTAGGGCCTGGTCTTGTGCTGCTGTTAGCATTCCTTCTGTTTCCTTCTTGAGTTCTCCCCTCTGTAGTCATTGCCATGCTTCATCACTGGCCAGTTCTTTTGTCTGTTTCATGTACTATCTGTGCATTGGTTTGTTGTGCCATTCCTCTGTTCTGTTTTTCATTCTCCTTTCTCTGTATATTTCTGGGTCTTCGTCTACTTTTATCAGTCCTTCTTCCCATGCACTCCTTAGCCACTTGTCTTCACTAGTTTTCAGATATTGCCCAACTGCTCTGCTCTCGATGATGACACAGTCCTCTATGCTTAGTAGCCTTCTACCCGCTTCCTTCCATGTTATGTATAGTCTGTCTGTATTTGCTCTTGGGTGTAGTGCTTTGCGTATTGTTATGTGTTTTCTAGTTTTCTGGTCTATGCTGAGGAGTTCAGCCTTCGTCCACTCCACTGCGCCTGCTCTGTATCCGATTACTGGTACTGCACATGTGTTTATGGCTTTCGTCGTGTTTCCAGCATTGAGTTTTGACTTGAGTATCGCCTTAAGTCCCTGCATATATTCTTTCCTGATCGTGTCTTTCATCTCTTGGTGTTTTATATCCTCTCCTTCTATTATTCCCAGGTATTTGTATCCTGTCTCATCTATGTGTTTGATGCTATTCCTGTCTGGTAGCTTTATCCCTTCAGTCCTTGTTACTTTGCCTTTTTGTGTGTTAACCAAGGTGCATTTTTCTATTCCAAACCCCTTTCTGATGTCCCCAGATACAATCCTTATAGTCTGGATTAGGGTTTCTATTTCCTTGATGCTCTTACCATACAGCCTCATGTCGTCCATGCACATCAGATGGTTAATTCTATTGCCTCCTTTCTTGAGCTGGTACCCAGCATCCATCTTCTGCAGTACTTTTGTCATGGGAATCATGGTTTCTACGAAGAGTAGTGGGGACAGTGAGTTGCCTTGGGAGATCCCACTCCTTAAGTTAACCTCTGCTAGTCTTATCCCAGAACTTGTAAGTACTATATTCCAGTTGCTCATTGTATTTTTAAGGATACTGATGGTGTTTTCCTCTGCCCCATATATTTTCTTGCATTCTATTAGCCACATGTGCGGTATTGTGTCGTAGGGTTTTGGTAGTCAATCCATGCCATGTTTAGGTTGGTTCTCCTTCTCTTACTATTCTTCATTACCATTATGTCTATTAGGAGCTGGTCTTTTGTGTCCCTACACTTCCATCTGCAGCCTTTCTGTTCGTGGGGGATGGTGTTTGTTTCCTCTAGGTAGTTGTATAGCCTTTCACTGATGATACCTGTAGTTACTTGCTATATTTCCCTTGTTCTTGTCTTTCTGTACTAAGGATGTTCTCCCTGTGGTCATCCATTTGGGCGCATGGTGGTTTGTGATACAATGCTGGAGTTGTTCTGCTATTTGTGGATGTAGGGCCTTGATGTTTTTGAGCCAGGTATTTTCTTTAGTTGGTGTCTAACTGTGCTTGTTGTGATCTCGGTGAGTGTTTGTTTTATTCTCCCCATTTCTGCTGCCTTGATTTCCTGGAGCCATATGTTGCATGCTTAATATGTGATACTAGATTGCTCCATATGTTTTCCCAGTGTCTCTTGCTTGGTTAGGTTTCAGAAATTTCCTTGTGGTTGTCTTCCCGTCCTAGTTGGCTGTATAGTCTTTTCTGGTTGGTTCTGAAGAGTTTGTTCTGTTGGTATCCTTTATTCCTGTTCGTGCACAGTCGGCAAAATTAGAGTTGGCAGAGTTTCATAATTTTTCGATCACCTGCTTGACGCACGATTCATGCCTGATTAATATATTTTCCTGTTCGAAGATGGAGTAAATCTTATGTAATGGCGTTAAAAACAGTCACTGTAATCTTTAGAACATCATGTTATATTATTACGTAAAACTGTTTTCCATATAACAAAATTCACGTGAAGGAAACGAAGTGATAAAAAACGTCGAATCACGACCACTGCCATAATACAGTGTTCCCACATTTCCACAGGACTGACTTCTATGTTAGCCTAAAGTTTAAAGTCATTTAACCCATAGCTTTCCTTCATAGTCTAAAGATCATCCCCTGTAACTTCCCCTAAGTTAATCACAATAATTTTTTACATTTACTAAAACAAATTTAAATAAAGTTAAGCTACCATAATTAGGTGGATCCCTAAAGCTGCTGTCATTCTGATGTCGTCTGCATTCGACGTGTCAGTCATCAGACATTCCTGGCTCGATTAACTTCTGCTGCTTCATGATTCGGCCCAAACAGCCACTCTTTGATGGCTTTCTATTCAGTCATTTTTATATGAAAAGATATATAAATATGCAAATGGCCGAGAATATAGGACAATGAATCATAAAATATAAGAAACTAATATATCTGGCCACAATAAACCCCTAAAAAGAGTATGAACATTTTTTCCACACTTGGTTTGGCAGACCGTAAAATGAGTACCCCAGTTCTGCCTCAAAACTTCCACACCGGAAGAGGCCACATTTGCACGTTTCGGCAACAATAGGAGACGGCTATCACTAGCAGTATCGTATAAACATAGTCCTTATATTATCATTTCAATAGAAAGTTGACAGTAGTTGAACGATTTCATTTGTTAAATTTTACAGAAAATAATGGAAACTCACAAAATGCTATCAAAGATAAAAAAAAAAAAAAAGTGTGAAAAATAGGCCTAGAGTGGAACTCCTCGAAGCCCCAGAAAAGAGCTAGACCATATGATAGTTGCAGCTGTCAAAGAACAGCCCCAGATGACAGCAGTTGCTGTGAAACAGCAGCTTGGACTGCAAATACGTGTGCAGACTGTGCGGAATAGGTTGCATGGGGCAGGAATGCATTACAGGATTCCGGCAAGGAAACCGTCGCTAACGCAACAGAATAAAGAAAAAAGGATGGGACCTGTTTATTCCTATTATAAACTGATATGTAGTATATACTTGAGTGCATTACGTTATATATAAAAAAAACTAATGCAATTCGGCTATAAAGTGAAAATAATACATAGTTGCAAAATGAAAAAAGAAACTTTTGTTATTTTTTCCTTATTACTGTATTTATATCCTAGACCTAAAGCTGAGAAATGATCAATAACCATATATATTTGACTATTCATACAGGAATTATCTGTTTAATGGGGATTATACTGCACATTTATCTTCATATAGTTGTCTTGAGATATAATTTCAATGCATGCCTATAGGCTATTAGGAAACATTATAATTTTCATTTATAGAGTATAATTCATAAGATAGGTCTATGTTGTAACATATAAAAATGGAAGAAAATGTCTGTAAAGTTGTAGGCCTACTGTTCTCTCTTTTTCTTTTTTATGACTAACTACTCTCTATTGAATTGTCTGTCATTTGAAATAATATTTTCTGTGGAGAGATATGCTGAAAATAACATCGCGACTTTAAGGCGTAGTGGCAGAATATCAACTGGGTCATGGGGGGATGGATGGCTGCCGGTGGACCGGGAGGGCTAATTGCCATCGATGACCGTTTCTGAACACCAATCAGTGTATCGAAATTTTACGGGACATTTTAGTACCCTCAGTTCGAAAACTATTATTGCCGTATCCCATGCCAGTAGGCTATATATCGCCATAGACAATTTTGCGGTCCACAATGCAGAGGTTGTAAAGCAATAGTTCCAGCAGAATCCAAACGTGGTTCGAACTGACTGGCCTGCCAAGTCTGCGGATCTGAACCCAATAGAAAACTTATGGGCCTACAAGACCCAACAATAGGGTGTTAATCGTGCTTACACCAAAGAGAACCTTATAAAGGATGCAATAGATATTTGGGAAAACTTAGGGCCAAAGAGGGGAGCAGCAAATACTTGCGAAGTCCTTGTTGCATCAATGCCAAATAGGATAAGATGCGTGCTAGATGCACGAGGATCCTATACAAAGTTTTAATGAGTTATGCTGCCTTTTCATATAATGTGACCAATTTTATCATTTTATTCTCCTTAGTTTAACATTGTTATTTTGTATTTGACTCCATTTCGCCTCATTTACTACTCTAGCATTTTCTTATTCATGTGAATCTATACGTACTTATAGGCCTATGTTAGGACTGAATTCCTACTTAATTCATCTCTCTCATATATATATATATATATATATATATATATATATATATATATATATATATATATATATATATATATATATATATATATATATATATACCTCACCTACTAATATGGATACGTTTATTTTCATTTGTTTGTTAGCTTTACTCCTTATTTGACTGCATTACAACTTCATGGATTTCTACTTTTTTCTTATGTGTATATATACAGTATATATATATATATATATATATATATATATATATATATATATATATATATATATATATATATATAATTTAGTTTTTATTGTAAATATCGGAAATAGAGTTACATGAGAAAATTACCTTTCATATTTTCTAACCTTTCAGCTACGTATAATATGCTCACGGCAGTAGGTCTAGACATACGTGTGAAACTGATTCTAATTAATTTCTGTTCAGGAGAAATGAATATCTACATCAAGATTAACCCAAGAATGCTTTTATGAAAGTAATTCTTTTGTCCTAATGTATTCTTCAGCTTTGACTCCCACAGCTTTCCGCCTTGTGCGAATGAAACAGGATGACATGCGAGGAATTAGATTGAAGAAAGACTAAATTGTTTTCATCTCATTTCTTATGTTGGTTTTTGACATGAGATCGCTAGGTCTGAGTAAATTATGTTAAGCACTAATGAAAAGGATAAGAACAAAGGAGAACTTTGTCAATAAAAAAGAATAACGGGAATAATCAAATAAAGCAGATTAATATAGATATTGTCGGTTTAAACATTCATTCACATGACGCATCCGAGAGAGATACTGCTGAAAATAGGCCTACTGTAGGTAATCAGGTGTCAGAATCGGAAGTCAAATTTAGGCCCACTAAATGTGTCATGCCAATTATTTCATTGATCAAAGGACAAAATTAGTTGAATTACACTTTGCTATTAAAGAATATTGACACGCTTCATTATTATTGATCGGCTGTAGGTGACAAACGACGACACACCAGTACTGTACGATACGTTGGGTCATCGTCAAGACTCGAGCAGAAGCAAAGCCAAATTCCAAATGCTTCTGGCTGTCACGATTGAAAAGCAAATAATATGGCACCTGCATATGGCAATATTTCCATAACGAACGACGAATAAAGAAACTGCGCCAATTTTTCTTTGGCTGACTGTACCATTGGATCTTATGTGCTTTGGCTTTAAGCCTCTGTTTTACATCTTCTATTGTGTTGATTAGTCCCTTCTCCTGTACTTTGTGTTTATCTTTCAGTTCCTCTCTAGTTTTCTTGCTTCTTAGCCTCTTTTCTGC
This sequence comes from Macrobrachium rosenbergii, assembly GCA_039081455.1. Taxonomy (NCBI): domain Eukaryota; kingdom Metazoa; phylum Arthropoda; class Malacostraca; order Decapoda; family Palaemonidae; genus Macrobrachium; species Macrobrachium rosenbergii. The sequence goes on from JANJGK010000008.1 coordinate 61,687,985, forward strand.
CATCTCTTTCAGTTTACTCAAGTCAGATCTCATCACCATGATTTGTTTTTCCAGGTGCCTTTTCCAAGGCGGTTGCTGTTTTGGTTTCTGTTGGGTTGGTTGTGATGGTGGTGTTGATGTTTGTATCCCCATGAATTATACTACTATTCTTGCACCTGCATATGCCAAGTTATTTGTTTCTGTGATACTGGTGATGTGGATTAGTCTCATTATTTCATTAACTTCTCTTGTTTTTTCCCTTAATTTCTTTGTGTTGTAGGCTTTCATGGAGGGGATCTTTATCTTTCCGTATCTGGATTCCTCCGTTGTCTGATCTTTTCCACCCATTCCGACCTCTCTGTTACATCTTCAGTATTTCCTCATGCATCGTTGTTTGGTAGCTCATCATTCCTGTCGTTTTCTGTGTCATCGCCTCTTAGTTCGTCTTCTTGTCCTTCGTTGCTGGGTGTTATTTCTCTTTCCAGTTCCTCTCTTGCTGTTGTGGAGACCCAGTTCTTTTTCTTTACGTTTCTTACTTGAACTGCCAACCTCTGTTCTGTTTGAGGGGTGTTATGTCTCTCATTCCAGATGTTGACCAGTCTTTTTCGGTATCCTCTTTCTGGCAGGTTGCTTCAGGGGTTGCTGGTTACTGTCGATGTGGTGGTCAGTTGCTGGATGAGGACCTCCAAGTACCTGACCATTCTCCCCGTCGATTGGGTTGTATACTTGGCTGCCAGACGAAGCTCCTCTGTTGCCAGAGGATCCATTTACATCGTTGTTGTTTATTCTTTCATTTCTTTCCATCATTGCTGAGTTTTGTCATTTAACCTATACTATTATTATTATTATTCCAATCCAAGGTGCAACCCTTATTGTAAAAGCAGAATGCTAAATGTCCAAGGGCCCTAATAGGCAAAATAACCCAATACATAAGAGAAAACTGGGATGCAAAAATGAACAATAGAAATAAAATCATGTAAAATCAGCTAAATAATAAAAAAAAGGAATACGAAAGTGGTCAAAATTCTGACTGAGTGTAACTCTAGGCAAGATAACACTAATCCAAGACAGTGGAAGGTCGTGGTACAGTGGTCTCATTCTAGAGTAGCCTTTTCTTATAAGAGCAGTTTCCCTTAACTAAAAGGACTTCTACCCTAAATATGAGTCCAATAGGTAGAGTGTAGTGTCTGACAACTTACCAAGAGATCTGGGCTACTGTGTCAGTCATTTATTTGACAGCCACAATAACATCTGTATTGATAATCCATCAGAACAGAACATAAATTTAGAATAGCACATAAACAGAAGACGGTGTGTGCTGTCCACGTTGTCTCTTGTGTTTTTGTATGTCCTCTTTTCTATTGCTGCGTATTATGATTTCTCTAGATGGGCTTTCCTCAAAACAGCTTCCAGTATTGCCTGCCATTACATTATTTGCACATGTTATGAAGGCATTTTCTACATTCAATCTGGCCATTTTATTTGTGTTCTTGCATAGAAAGTTCATACTCTTCCAGTCTATTCTGTGGTCTTTTTTCCCAGCAGTGCTTGGCAACAGCCGACGACTGATTGTTGTGCCCAATGTTTTGTTTGTGTTGTTTTCCTCGTTCTTTGCAGGATTTGCCGCTTTTACCAAAGTAACGCTCTTCACAGTCTAGACACGCTGCCATGTTATCCACCGCCCATCTTGCCTCTTCCCCCTCTACCGACTTTTTGTTCCTAACTATCTTATTGCTAATTGTGTTTTTGTAACTGCCTATCAATTTGAAATCATCTAGATTGCTGTTGAAGGGTGTAATAGTGTTGTTGTCTGGGACTAATAATTTTCTTCCCTTTCAAATGTTCCTTTTCTATCCCTTCCCTCTCCCCAAAATAGTTTTTCTTTCCTTAGTGTGTGCCCGTTCCCACCAATACTTAAGCTATCCTGATCTCCTAAAGGTCTCCCTCAAGTATTCCAGATCTTCATCTAAGAAAACGGCAGCAAATCCTATAAGCCCTGATAGCCAAGCCTGTCATTGCTTCCATTTTAATTTTTTTGCTCTGGCTTGAGAACATATGTATGTATGAATTGATATGTCTTCTTTTTGCGTACCTTAAATCTTAAATGATCCCCTTCCCTCTTTACCAGTACAACCAAGAATGGAATTTGTCCCTCTTTCTCTTCTTCTAATGTGAACTTAATTTAGTTCAAGTCTTTCACCCATCTTAGCTAACATTTTTATAGAGTGGCTTGAAACGGAAGAGGTGGATAAATTGAATTCAGGGAACCCAAACCTCATCAAATGGGTAGATGACATCCTGATTATTTTATGGGAGAAAACGAAGAATTACGCAAGTTCCAGAAAACATAAATGAATTAAGTTTGTGGATCGCCTCTTCTACCTTCCCCCTGTCAGTCGTACAGATATCCTTTCAATTCTTAAACAATTTACACCAATATTTACTGTTTTATTTTTCTGCTTTCCATTGGTCTTTATTCGCTTGCTCCCGCTCTCATCTGCTTCTAACTTTCTGTTAGTGCAAACACTGATATTTTGTATCACGCCTTCCATACAAGAAAACAGCCATGGAGACATAGCGTACCCTAGTTTTAGATTTAATTCTACACCAAACTAGTTCATTTATTTTATTATGCGCCTAGGTTCTCTTTTTGAAAATGTTTAAATGCTCCAAAATAATATTACATATCATACATTTTGCACCCCTCTACTTTGGGTATGTAACAGGTTCATTCATATGCGTTTACTGTTTGTATATATGATAACTACTTTTCCCTATAGTCTCGAGGTTCTCAAATAAATGTATCATACCAAACGCTTGATCCACACACCTTCCATGCCTAAAATTACGGTGTCTTAATTTCTACATGGGGGGGATTAACTGCAATATACGACGTCTGAAATAATCAATTAACAACTGGTATAAGAAACAGGAATCAATATCACTTATATTGAATGATTTCTATTTTCTGACCTTATAAGATTTCTAATTATATTCAGTAAGCTGTATGAAGTAAACCACAATTAACAAGCGACTGGATATTTTTATGTATGAAATACCAACACACTCACCCACGTACACACAAACCTACCCACCCACACGCACAAACAAATGCAATGAAAAAATCATTGTATTCTGAATGTACAAAGGAAAAGAAGAGATATTGATACAAACCCAATGAAAGCATCAAAAGAAATTTTTCCTTCTCACAGTACCATCCTCAGTTTTTAGACATTCAAAAACATCTCTTTACATAATGAAAAGAAACACTAATGCAAACAGTCTTTTAGAAATATCTGAGAGATATGATCGAGAAAATATGATAAAGGAAGCGATATTTTCTAGTCTCCTGAAATCCCCAACAGCGTTGGGAAAACCAGTGTTCCTCAAATTTAAAGCTTGTTCTATTTTGTCTTTGTACACATGAGTGAACATTCAAGATGTTGCTATCCAGTGCTGTTTAATAAACAAGTCATTCTCTCTCTCTCTCTCTCTCTCTCTCTCTCTCTCTCTCTCTCTCTCTCTCTCTCTCTCTCTCGTCTGAAGCTTTTCATGCAGGATTTAGATTTCATTGTTAAAAAGGATTAGTTTGTATATTTATTTTGGCTCCGGATGAGAACTTGCAGCATTAAAGACTATGAGATTTTTCTCAGGGAAATAATTAACCTGTAGAGACTGTAAATAATATAGAATTTATCTATTTACATTAAGCGTTAATACGAAATAGTATGTGGCCTACGTCATTACAGGAAAAGATGGTTATCGGTTTGCGAATTTGCAATTATAGTTTTAAATTCTTCGTTACGTTATTCAGCTCCAGATAATCGGAGAAAGCCTTGATTTACGGAAAGCATTGTTAGAATGTACCTATATTTAGTTACAATAAAAAAATATTAATGATACAATCAGGTCTACAGAAGATTCACATCGCTGCAGAGCAAAAGTTTATGTATCTTGCCCGTCAGTATAAAATCATTTTATTCTGGACGAACATAGTAAAATTTATGGAAACATTACTCACGGAAAGAAAAAAAAAAAAGAAAAATAATATGCATATGGCTCCTTTTTTTTCCCTTGTCAAACTGGAAGGCTAGTATTTGTTTCCTGAATAGGACGAAGGGGGAACAACGTGAGTGCTTCCTGTAAATATTCAGTAAACTTCGGTTGACTTAAATCAATAGTTCTTAACTACAGGGTCGCGACCCAAAGTTGGGTCGCCAAACCATTTCAATTGGTCCCAACACTCTTATTGAAATTATTATTATTATTAAAGAAAATATTGTATTAAGAATACATAATTCATTAATATCTAAGCAGAACATTAAGAAGACGTAGAACATTTAACTGAGGTCGGAGACCTTCCCAACAAAGACACTACAACTTTCTTATGTGAGGCAGAATTTTTAGCCCTTACAGTCAGAAAGACAAAGTTCAGAAACCGCCTGCAACCAGAGGATGACCTACGATGCCATCTATCATCAAAATTACCCAGATTTGAGGAGCTGGCCAAGTCAATCCAGTGCCCAGGTTCCCATTGATTGTAATAGTAGTCTACCACATGTTAATAGGCTTGTATGAATGATTTTACTTTTCTTCCTCCACAGTGGTAAATCATCGCCTAATTATACATTTAATTTTATATCATGAAACAAAAACATTTTGGTTTTCTTTATGCTAGTTAAGGCATTGTTTCTTTCTTATGGATCATTGTTATGCAGATGTGCTACTTGCATTAATAAAAACCTCTGCATGACATTTTTGTTTCTGTAACACGTTTTCATAAGCATAACTATATAAAAAGAAATTGTTTATGAGGGCATGGGTCGCCATGGTTAATTTGGACAAGATTTTGGGTCACTACCAAAAAAGGTTAAGAACCACTGACCTAAATAGTGAGTTAGGCAATTAGAAACTAGAAGACTGTTTTAGGTTTCAGCTGGTCGGCGAGAGAGAGAGAGAGAGAGAGAGAGAGAGAGAGAGAGAGAGAGAGAGAGAGAGAGAGAGAGAGAGAAACAGTAGACATGAAATTTCTACAAAAATTCTTCAGTCTCTAAACATATCTGAATAAATTGAATATACCACAGCTTTTCTCCCATCCCAGCTTTCTTCTTCCCTTACAGCATGTCTTCATGATCCCACAGAAAGTTATTTTCTTCACTTAATTTTACTCCTGCTATGAGATTTTGCGATTTCCTTATCCACATGGCGAAGAAATTACCTTAGATTTCAAGAACCTACCCACAACCAAGTTATTTCTGTCTACCCACAAGGCGCTATAATTTCCTGTTAACAAGTATATATATATATATATATATATATATATATATATATATATATATATATATATATATATATATATATATATATACATATACATATACATACACACACACACACACACACACACACATATATATATATATATATATATATATATATATATATATATATATATATATATATATATGATAGAAATTCATTTCTCGCTATAATGTGGTTCGGATTCCACAATAAGCTGTAGGTCCCGTTGCTAAGTAACCAATTGGTTCTTAGCCACGTAAAATAAGTGTAATCCTTCGGGCCAGCCCTAGGAGAGCTGTTAATCAGCTCAGTGGTCTGGTAAAACTAAGCTATACTTACTTTACTCATATATATATATATATATATATATATATATATATATATATATATATATATATATATATATATATATATATATATATATATATATATAGTCTCTCTCTCTCTCTCTCTCTCTCTCTCTCTCTCTCTCTCTCTCTTTCCGATCAGCTGAAACCTAAAACAGTCTACTAGTTTCTAATTACCTAACTCACTATTTAGGTCAGTGGTTCTTAACCTTTTTCGGTAGTGACCCAAAATCTTGTCCAAATTAATCATGGCGATCCATGCTATCATAAACATTTTCTTTTTATATAGTTATGCTTATGAAAACGTGTTACAGAAACAAAAATGTGTTCATACGTATATTATATATATATATATATATATATATATATATATATATATATATATATATATATATATATATATATATATATATATATATATAACTATATACTATATATATGTATATATATATATATATATATATATATATATATATATATATATATATATATATATATATATATATATATATATATATATATATATATATATATATATGTATGTATACGTCGTTCACAAGTTAGAGAAAATCGTGCATCCATTTGATACTTTCCTTGACGTACAAATCTTCTTTAATCTCTGAAACTTATGCCTTCTCCCAGAAGTAACTGCATTCAATTTATATGTCGCCATCCTATTAGTATAAATTTTGCTAAGTAGGCAGTGTTTGGAAGTTTAATAAAATTCCGCTTAACGAATAATCCCATTTAATTTTCTTCTATTGTACCTCTAGTATGACCTTTGCTAGTTATGCTATATCGAGTTCTTTTTCCTGGTTGCCGATGTATGATTATATTTGATACAATCTCTATTTGCAGTTTTCATAAATTCTCTTAATGTTCCTAAGGTGGTTATTGTTGTAGCTAAAAATCTACTGACGAAGTTTTCTATCATAGATTTACTTACTTTCCTTTGTAACCTCTTGCATAGTGTTTATGCAACCACTTTATATGAGTTTTTGTTGCTGGTGCAAAAGTCATCAAGACTTTTATAAGAAATGAAAATCGTGTGCTTTACTTCACTCGTTTCTTTTTCCACAAAATCTCACTAGCATTTTTGTGAACAATCACTCTAACGCATAATTTATCTTAGGAAAATAGTTATCAGTCTACTAAATATAACAGCGCATCAGTGTAAAATGTTAGTCATAATTTAAGTAACAATATAAACTCAATGATATTTTACAAAATCTGACTAAGAAAGGATTTTGAGATTTCATTTGAAAGGTGGTAAGAAATCTCTTACAGGCACAATGCTATAATTAATGTCGAAGAAAACAAGAGGAATAAAACGACTTGACTAAAAATGGTTATAAATAAAAATAGATTAATATACATTTTCTTATTAAGAAATGGAAAAATTCATTGATAGATAATAGAAATCATAAAAATAAATGATTAAATCGCCAAATGATTATGAACAAACTCCATGAGTCAATCAGTATATAAATTACTACATAGATAAATACGAAGGGATTTTAAAGAAATAATCCAAGACGACTGAAAGAATAATAAAAGAAGAAAGTGTTAAAGACAAATATGGCTGGATATACGTTCACAAAAGTGGAATGGTCTAACAAAAGAGTTACTGGCGCTCTATTCATTCCTTTAGTTTCCTCTGAAATGCACGAATATAACGGGAATAGAGCTATTGTGTTTTTGTGGCCCCCGCCCCACCATCTTCCGCAAAAATTATAAAACAAAAAATAGTTTTACTGTATAACAACTTCTTGCATCGCCCTACCAAACTTTCCTACATTTTGAAGTTACTATTTGGATTTGAGTTATACGGTTATTCGTTTTACTTTTAAGACTCTTTCATGTTTGCCGATACCAGTGTATATGTTTGTTAATTCACAAATCCATTTGTATTTACATGTGATTGTTGGAAGAAGATTGCAATATGATTCTTAAGGTTAAAGACCAAGTCAAAAGTACAAATATGCTTCATGTGAAGGCGTCTGTAAAGTGCAGTGTGAAATTAAGTTCTTACAAGTTACATTTGCAGTTTCCCGGTGCCGATGACTAGAGTGTACATAAAGATTGCATTCCTATGTACCTTTATCTAAGAATTGAATTTCAACAAAACCAGGAGAGAGATTTATTGGAAAACATTTCTTATAACTATTTCCGGTAAGATATACCACTTTCCTGTGTAATACCATTATTTGATTTTATTTGGTACAAACGGTTTGCAGGAGTCAGGGACAGAGCTGAGAAAGAACTAATTGCCTTACTCGACAGATCTCTTTGTTACTTGGCAGAGGATTATACTTTGTCGTCAATATAATGATCTAGGAAAAGAACTTCATGTTATTTTTCTATACGTGGGTAGGATTTTCTGAATCAGCCGTAATAAATTATCTTTCGCAAAATCATGCACAATCTTGGCAGAAATTTTAGAACTATTTTAAAGGAAAATGTAAATGCAAATAATGAGCCTTGATTAGTCACTCTAAAATGATTTATTCATAATACTTCAAAGAACAGAGATGTATTCACTACATATTTCCATTTCTTGTATTTTTAATTGGTTGTATGTGACTCATGTATTTGATATTTGAATTACTGAGAAAATCTTAATGGATAGTTATGTTAATGAACAACGAATCTCCGTTAAAGCTACAAAATATACCAGTCTGTTTATTTTGTTTAGGAATTATAAAATTTTATCCACTTAAATCCTGAAAGCAGTATCAATAGCAAGAAAGGTCAGTAGATACTCGTGCAGCGTAATTTATTTTTCAGCAATTTTTTTGTAATAATATTAGCTGACACCGTTGCTTGGTAGTATGTATCTTTAAAACCGTTCCAAGCATTAAAGCCTCCCATGATTCTTCAACAAATTCTGGTAACAACCTCAATGATGTTACAATGTTTGTGTTTAGTTAGATTTGCTATAGATTGCCTAACAAACGTCAGCAGCAAAATCCATAGTTCCATTCAATGACACAGTTACAAGCAATGTCACTGAATCTTGATTTATCAGTCAAACACTGCCGTGCTTAAAACAGAAGTCTTGGTCTGTTAGAATTTCATGCTTTTTTAATAAAAAAAATTTGTTTGGTAAATGTAAGAAATGAGATTAAAACTTAGGTTTATACACTTTTGGTAAATTCTGTGGTCATCCTTTCCATTGTTCTTAACGTTAACTATGTTGTTTCAGTTTGTGGCGTAATGATTTCCGTCTTTATTACCCTCCGACAAATACCAATCTGGTGGCCCCTCTTCCTCTTGTTTACCTTTATCATTTGTGACCCGGCGATGCGTGAATAAACGCAAAAGCGCTTGGTACCGATCTTCTGATTGCTATTTACCACGGCTTCGCTTATACTAAATCCCCTGACCATACGAGTATACATGCACACAAAGACGCACACACGTATGTATGTATATATATATATATATATATATATATATATATATATATATATATATATATATATATATATATATATATATATATATATATATATGTATGTATGTATGTATGTATGTATGTATTTATGTGTGTGTGTGTGTATAAAATGTAGATTCACAAATATTGAGCCACAAAGATCGTTTAATATCCAGTTCACCATAGCTCGCAAATAACTTACACCTAAGGGGAATTACAATTAATAGGGGCTTCGTCACGAGTTACCGTACATTTTTCTCTCTAAAGCAGGCAGAGCTTCAAATCCCACTGGTGACGGAGGACTTAACAATTATAATTTCTTATGGGTATATATATATATATATATATATATATATATATATATATATATATATATATATATATATATATATACATATATATATATATATATATATATATATATATATATATATATATATATATATATATATATATATATATATATATATATATATATATATATATATATATATATATATATATATATATATATATATATATATATATATACATATAGGACAACCGAATGGTTACCCTCTCTGAATCTTCGATCAACACCGTCGGGCGTTCAAATCTCCCAAGTACAGAATCTTTTATCATTTATGATTCCACTTCGGTTATATTCTCGGGGTAGATCGAACTGGATATTAAAAGAAATTTGTAGCTTAATGTTTGTGAATATAAAAAGTACACAGAGTATGTGATAAATTTATATATATATATATATATATATATATATATATATATATATATATATATATATATATATATATATATATATATATATATATATATATATATACTTTGATGTAGATAAATATATTAATTTTTTTAGCTACATGTAACCTTCTATACTCTGATTTGGATAAGGTCATTCTTACCATCATGTACAGTATATATGAAGAGCACTCTTCATCTGAAATATGTACTGAATAATTTTGGTCATTGATACTCGCAGATTTCATCAAAGAACAGTTGTCTTGAAAGATATTAAATAAAATATTACTCATATCTTTAGTCATTCGTTTTGTAAAAAGTGTCTTCGGCTGAAAATGTTCCATGCCGGATATAGGCTTACATCCCAGTAAATCTATATGAGATAAAACATGGCCCTTTTTTTATTGTAATTTACATCATTATTCATTCAGTTTTATTGTAACTTCTTCAGACCATAGTGTAACTTGAAATATACCTGATCATGAGTAGACATACTATAGCATAAAGTAAATTTCTTCAGAGTTTTGAAATTGTTAATTGTTTATTAAATAAATACTTTTTAAAGATTTGCCTATTTTTAGTTGGTAACACTGTTACTTTTGATAAAAATTGTCAAAAATGAAAACGCTTGATTACCTAAATTGCCTGTCTACCCATAGGTATCTCACATAATATCTAATACATGTATTTTATTTTTTTCCTCGCAATTTAGTCATTTAGTTATATTTCACGATAACAGTTTATCATTCAGAAAATGTGAAAATGATGTATCTCTGAAGTCCCGTTCTGTTCCAGAAATAGACATTTGAAAGGTTCCCAAGCCATCGTTTTGTGAATGGATGTCTATAACAAGGAGATGTGAGGGAAAGGACTCCTTTGTGAGAATGGCGGTCTTTTGAAATTCCTTTGTGCTTCAGTCATGGATTCATTTTAACTCTCTCCTCTGAACTTTTTGGAAGCAATATTCTCTGTTTGGATATCCGAAGACTTCCACGTTCCAGCAACTGACGAGGACGGCTCTAACACGAGAGAGAGAGAGAGAGAGAGAGAGAGAGAGAGAGAGAGAGAGAGAGAGAGAGAGAGAGAGTATTGACGTTCCAATAATTGTCTCTTACTTTTCATGGAAAGTAACGATCTGTGTCTGCCTTTGGTGTCTGACTCGATTCCTGCCAAATTCTCTCGTATCAGTTGACTTTTATTTGTGTTTTTTTTTTTTTTCTCTCTTGGGTAATCTGTCTTAAGATAAGTCTTTATATGTTCCAAAACATGTTTTTATGCTGCACATGGTTTAGTAGAGAACATATTTTTTCATGTAAACTCTCATTTCCGGTATAAATTTGAAAATTAATACTTTTGACTGCTTGTCAAGATGTAGGAAGACACGTGTCTGTACTGAACCGAGCGTTCAATACGATAATGTATAAAAGTGACCACAGTTTCCAGAACTTTCTGGAATTTGAATTTTGTATATATGTAGGATCCTTTAAACGTAGTTTGCATACATTCGTGAAAAATATGAAAAAAAAGAGTATTCTAGTTTATTCTAAATTTACTTTCAGTTATCTGGTATTATATATTCTCTCTTGATCGAAACAATGCTGAATCTCAGTTGCCTGCCTTGACTCTTAAATTTTCCTTTTTACTGAAAGATCTTTGCATCATCTTCATAAAATAGTGATTAACAGACACAGTATGCAGCTCATGGTTACTGTTGCTTCTTTGTTACTGATTAAAGTATTCACCTAAAACATATTAAACATATCTCTAGCTTTATTAGAGCCCACAATTAGAGTTTTTGAAACTACGGTACAAAGTAGATAGTTACAAAGAAGAGGAAGGTTGTGAGGAATCGTTCATGGTTGGAAAAAGGAGGTCAGTGTAGAAGGAAATTAACCAAAACCTTTAACGAAATACTCATTAGGGAAGCAATGGAGAAATGAGAATATGTCGTAAGAGGTACGTGAAGAGAAAACGACGAAGTGGAGTCCAGATCTAGATATTCATACGGACTCAAAAATGAACAGATGGAGACTTAGGAACATGAACAACAAAAATCAGTAAACTATACTTTATTTAGGAGCGATTAATAAAAAAAAAATATAAAGATAAATTAGTTGCAGCAATTACTGAGAAAAAATATTTGCAAATATTGGCATTAAATATTTGCAAATATTTGAGACCCATCAAAGAATGAAAGGACTGTCCCATTGAAACGAACAGAGGATTTTTTTGTACAGAGTAAGCAATCTTTAGGACAAGTAGATGACAAAAAAAAAGAAAAAAAAAAAAGATAAAGCTTTCTAGTGATACGGCCATTAAAGGGCGCAAAAACTTCGTAGTTTCTCTTTCTTTAAACTTTGCCCTGGAGAAATAACATAGACATATGTCTGTATAAATATTAAAGGAATCTGTGTAAAGTATCTCTCCCAAACTTAAGGCGCCTTTTAGTTAGACAGAAGTACAGCAGATTCTCATTAGAAAAAGAATTATTCTGCATAATTTTTAGCATATTTGATGATGTAATCGATGCTGAGAACATTAATATAATTTTAGCTAAGTTTTAAAGACTGGATTCTTGCCTCTTTGAAGGCTGTTATGGTGATTTCTTGCAATAAGGAGTTTTTTTTTTTTTTTTTTTTTTTGGTCTAAAATACGAGAGCTTTACCATCAGATGCATATTATCAGAAAATTTGAAGGGCACAACATCACTGCGCAGACCTTATGTAGCATCATATCTATGATTTTAGCACCTAGGACGATTCTAAAATTTTCTAAACTCCCTCGATAACGTGGCACCTCTTAGAACTGTCTTCAGAAGGTCAGTGAACTCAGTAGCAAATGACGCGCATCATCCACATGAGCAAAGCTTTTCAATATATTATTAAATAGATTGACTACCCCACAAATATAATGATGATAACCTGGTTATGAATAACAAGGAAAGACTTTTCAGTATTTGGGTCACAAAACCCTTATGACACCCAAGATCATAAATTTCATCTTGAAACTCTTGGTTATCACAAATGTGTAAATATATATGTCTTATGCAGATATATAAATACGGGAATCGTAAAAAGGATTTTCCTCCATTACAACTAAATACATATTAGTAAACAGAAGTCTAAAGGAAATTCCATAACATTTATAGGTTATCATCATTACATTTGTGGGGTAGTCAACCTATTTAATAATATATTGAAAAGCTTTGCTCATGTGGATGAGTTCACTGACCTTCTGAAGGCAGTTCTAAGAGGTGCCACGTTAACGAGGGAGTTTAGAAAATTTTTAGAATCGTCCTAGGTGCTAAAATCATAGATATGATGCTACATAAGGTCTGCGCAGTGATGTTGTGCCCTTCAAATTTTCTGAAAATATGCACGGAGGGGTATTTTTGCTTGTTGCAATGAGTCAGCTTTTTAACACAAAATGGGAATTCTCATTCCAAATAGGTATAGTGTCAATAGAATGGATCTTTTGGAGTCCAGTGTACTAATACTGGCATGTACTTACCTGAAGTAAGTGAAATAGTCATTTACAGATGTGCCTATTCGGCTATTTAAACGTCACATTTGTGTTATAATCATCACTATTAGGGGTGACCATGAGGCTCGAGAGCCTTGTCCTCATTTTCATGAGGAATGGAGACAAGGTAAACATCTCACTATAATTGATTTATTTATACAAGAAAACAGAATTCAGAACTAGTCCTGCACTTACTGCATGTCTTTCTGTATCAGAAGTTGTGTGGCTATTACAAGGCCCTATATTAGAATTAGCATGATTATAACCAGGAAGACTGTCAACGCGGGTTAATGCTGTATCACAATATGTATATTACAATGAGTATCACAGCTGCATCCTAAGCAGTGCATCGATAAAAAAACCATATTTATTAAGCAAACAAGCGTTACCATTTAAAACTAGCATAAGGCTAATGCCGTAGACTGCTGTTCGACACGTTTTTCATTTAAGCAAAAAATATATTAAAAAGGAACAGTTGCAAGATCAGTTCTTTTTTTATGAATCTAACGAGATTACCTTTTCTACTTCCCATCTGTTAGGAATATTTATAACTAAATCTACAAAAAATAAAGTCATGAATGGACATAAGATCATATATTCAGATGAAATTGATAATACTGTTGCCTTGACTTTACATCAAAATGATTTAAAAAAATATCAGAATCGTACACTTTACAGACCCAAACACTTTAAATGGAAAAGGTTTTGCCCGAGAGGAATTTCCCCAAGGCATCTCCGAAGGACTTTCCAAGCAGCAATATCCCTCACTTTATGAAAAAGAGGTTCAAAGCTTATACTGAAGGACGATAGAGTTCATGATGGGGGATTACTGCACTAGTTCATAGTGTCTCCTATGGCATGCTCCACATTATAGTTTACATAACTTTCGAGATGACTGAAGAGAAAAACTTTCGTTCCTAAACTCATGAAACAGTTAAAAAATACCTCATAGCTAACAAAAGATATTAATCTGTCGAGTTTGTAAGTTTACGTACTTTACTCGGATATCACTTATTTGCAATATATAACATGCAATTCTGAATTTTTTTTTCACGATAAAATATAAAAGAAAAATTATTACTTCAACAATACTGTTCTTTTCGTATGATATTAATGAGGATGAAAAAGGTCTCGGCAAAATGACCTTTTAATACGCTTATCACTACAAATCTGTATCAGAGAGAGAAGCAAATGAACAAGCTTTTACTTCCATGAAAAGATTCGAACCAACGTAGAGGTTCTAGGGGTAATTTACAAACAAATCCTGCTTTGAACACGGATTATGGCGCGTTAGTAGGTTACCTCTGCAACTTCTGCATGTTCGGTCGACTCCTTAAATAGAAGAGAAATGCATCTTTATTTTCTTGCCACTAGGATATAGGTCAATAATGAAAAACGTAACCAAAAAAGTATGAAGAAGTTGAGAAGTTAAGAAATCATTTTGGCTCTTAGAAACACGCACACAAATATAGATATATATAAACAATAGCCACAGTGAGAGCTTCACTTCTCGACTTCCTAACTTTTTAATGCATTCATGCATCCAAGCAAGGAATGAATGAAGTAACTTTCGGCTTCCGTGGTAGGAATCCACCTAGCGACGATGTGCTATCTCACTTTGTTACGACGGTGAATTTGGCATATGGTACTAATCCTCTCAAACATAGGACGAATGCAGGAAGTAATCTAGTCAGTATCATATGAAACAACTGCTTTATTAAAAAAATAATTTTAAACATATTTATTCCACATTTGAACACCTTGCTTCATGCAATTTCAAAATATTATTGCTGGTTTGGGTATTAATTCTTAAAGATCTGTTTATAGTTTTCAAGTAGTTATTGGATGTTACTGTTTAGTATGCGACTATAGCACCCATTGCAAAATATAAGTTACTTGATATGTGGGTGATAACCAAGATTGTTCACAAGCCCATGAGCAATAGGGTCCAGCAACCTCATCCCAAGAAGACGTCTTGATAACCAGAAGGGTAACACCTTTTTGAGCAACCAAATTAGAGAAAGACATGCATGATGATAAGGAATTTATATATCAGCACAAATGCAAATTCATATGCGCACGCACCCATATATATATATATATATATATATATATATATATATATATATATATATATATATATATATATATATATATATATATATATATACACACACACACACATATATATATATATATATATATATATATATATATAAATATATATATATATATATATATATATATATATATATATATATATATATATATATATATATATATATATATATATATATATATATATCTGAATCACGAAAATATGGAACGTGATGATTATATAAATAAAGATAAAATCTACGAAGGAAAGGCAAACACTGGAGTGCTGCGAGGCCTTTCGACTGTCTGTCGTCCTTTACTTAGCAGACTGAAGAGATATAAAAGTAAGTTTACAAAGAAAGCTCATATAAATGACATATGGGGATTACAAAGGAAAAAAATATGTCCCTGGAATCCAACACAATTGAAGAATTAGTAGAACTGCCAAAACAGGGTTAAATATTGAAGAGGTTTTACAAAGGATTAGGACCAACCGTTCAGAAGCAGGAACAGGACAATCAAAAGATTATACAAGGGGGTGACTAACCACCCAAAAATATTAGTACAACAAAATAATTATCTTTTTTTGGAAGCAATAACAATTTTTGCAAGATGAACGTTTTTACAAATAAAAAATTATATTAAACATACGAGTGCATAGAAAATATATATAAGGTAACTAATTTGTAATTAAGTCAGTGATTTTATCTTTTAGGTCACTCTTGAATGGGTAAAAATCTTTTATAGAAACTGAATAAGCTATATATATATATATATATATATATATATATATATATATATATATATATATATATATATATATATATATATATATATATATATATATATATATATATATATATATAAAACATTGGGTGCTTAACCAAAATGTTTCCTACTGAGGAAGCTCTAAGGCAAGGATGCCCTCTCTTTGCTACTATATGTTATTAATCAGGAACCCTGTATTTGAAAATTAGGCAAAATAGAAACATCATACCACCTTATATTTCAAATGATATCAATGTACGCGTTAAGCATTATAATCGTAATACATCGGTTTTTATTGTCATTGATCAATTAATTGGTAGTTGTAATTTTTAATGTGATAACGGAGTTCGAAAAAGCAACAGGTACCAGCCTGAATGGAAACAAAGGTAGTATCACTGGAATAAGTACTGGGTAGGTAATCAGGAATGGCTAATGTCATGGCTGAACACAGAGTGGGAGTTACAAATATTGGGATTTTTATTTTATTGTCAAACAGAAACAAGTCCTATAAAGAAGAAATGGGATATAGTCGTTGGTAAGATTCAGAAATCATTAAATATGTTAACTGGCAGTTTGCTGACAATTTTCCAGAAGGCAATTATTGTAAATTTACTGTTGTTATCAAAAGTATGGTATATGGCTCCTGCACTAGCACTTAGTAAAGTATATGGTCAGAAAATAACTTATTGTTTTTAGATATTTATGTAGAGTCAAGTGCCAGCCAGTGTACAGAGAGACTTTGTTTTTGCCTAAAAATGAAGGTGGCCCAAATAGTTTTCACCATAAGGCTGCTTTTATTCTTGCAACTGGAATCTTGTTTGGAAGGGAAATGGACGTCAGTCACAGCAAAATAAGACTAATCCATTTGGTAGAATCTGCTCCATGCAGAGAAGCTTTCTTTGTTCCTCCTATGCTCTATTCCAAGGCAAAATTGAGTTTAAGACTGATTTACCAGTATCCAAACTACCTTACTCTTGGAAGCAAATTCATTTACGCTATATTATTTCCCAATAGTCTAGCAGAAAGTCAAAGGTAATTACCCATAAATGCATTGGGAAAGGAGCTTGAAGAGAAGTGGCTTTGTTAGTTGGTCACGGGAAAGAGAATTTATGTACAAATATATACACGACATTACTGTATGTCCACGAGCGCAGGTTTATAATTGTTGAAATTAATAAATGTTGCAAACTGTAACGTCTGCAATGATCCTGGATACATAAAGTATATATTTTATTTATGTGGCAAGGTCAGTAATGTGTTTGAGTCGTTTAAGATAAGTTTACAGTAATAGGTTCAGGACCAAACAGAGAATAGTTAACGAGTATTAATTCTTGATTTTGAGTATAAAAGAAAAAAAAAGATAAAAACGCCCCAAAATTAAGATTCTATGTGCTTTTATTGTATCTGGATAGGAAGAGTTCACAACTTTCTTCTTAGGGGTAAACTATTTTAAATTACTGTTGATGGGTTTTGAAATTCATTTATGTCAATAAAATAGAAACAACCGAAGCCGATGAATTTACAGAAGCACTGGTTACAAAAACATTTTTCTAATGCAATATAGGATTCTGTAATCTAAGTGCTGTAAAAAGTGTAAAAAAAAAAAAAAAAACAAGGAAATGACTACTGAAGCCTCAACGAGAGAGAGAGAGAGAGAGAGAGAGAGAGAGAGAGAGAGAGAGAGAGAGAGAGAGAGAGAGAGAGAGAGAGAGAGAGGGTTCTTTTTATTTAAGTGAGGCTTCTGTTTCAACATGACTGCCTGAATCCTAAGAAGGAAATGTATTCTGGTTATGATATGGCATGCAGGAGAGAGGAGTTTCAAAAAAAAGAAAAATCAGGCACAAAAAGCAACGTTTCCCAACAGTGTTTACAATAACGCCTTCGCAAGAGAGCATAAAAAGGAAGAAGGAAAGCTGCGTTGTTGTATTAATACTCATACTGACCTTCCAGGAAATCTAAAATAGTATATGGCGTCAATACTTATGCCTACAGTTAACGACAGGAAAACATAAAAGAAAAAATGTAAAGGAACACTAGCTTCGTCTTCCTTTCCCGCTCTCTCCAAAGCCTATTGTGACATCACACTGACTCTGTTCTCCCTGTCAGTGATACCTAAGAACATTCATATAAAGTAGGGTTCAGTTAATTTTAAACAGTTCGTGAACTCTTCATACCTTTTCGTTGTATGAAGGCTTTTTTAAAATATTCGCATCAGAATATCACTCAAAAGGGATATATTTTCTTTCAGTATTTCTATATTATTAGAACTGAGGTCATGCTATTAAAAACTTATTTGTAACTTGCAATAGACTTGAATCCACTGTCTTCAGAACTTCCAATTATTTAAAAATAAGTTTTCGGTTCTTCGCTTTTATTGGCTCAATCTTTCTCGTAGCTAATATTTATTGAATGCTATTGCACTCCAGAAAACGCTTTCCCACCAGGGAAGCGTTTTCTTAAAATCGTAGACACCTAAGCGCTTTGGCATTCATATTTTCTTCCAATTGTTCTTCCTTAATCCACTCAGATGTTTTTACAAGCCTTAGCTACCTATGTCCATCTTTCTGAATCCTGTAATTACGTCCTTTAAAATCACCACTTAATAATGCCTTTCAGTTCTCCAAATCATCTGAAACACATGCGATTTCTTTGTCATTTCTCATACGTCCTTTGTCCGAAGATGCCTACTGTCCTTTATCAAAAACAAGAATATTTCACTTATAAAAATATTTTCTGTCAGATAAACGATGTAATCTAAAGATTTAAAGGCGTGTAAGAGAATGCTCTTGCAAAGTCAGATTTCTCCAACATATCGAATCATTTCAAGAAAACAATTAGATTCACCACATGCCCCCATATGTTTTTCATGAAACCACGTGTTATTCGACGGTAAATTTGTTTAGGAAATGGATCCCGAAGCTTAAATGCATTACAGCCAGTAGCTAAATGGATTTACAGTTCCAACTCATGGGGGAAGTGACGGGCAGATCCACTTATGCTTCTTGTGGAATTGGATTGTTATTCGTTATAGTAGCCACTTAAATGTTCAACGAAGTTAGGCCGTTACAACTCAGCAACCTGAAAAAGCATTTGATTATAACAGCAGAACCGAATGGACGTGCATGATGTTTTTGTTTATCTGATTTTTATGCTCTTAACAACAAGCTATTATTTTGTTAGATAAAATTCTCATTCGTAAAAGTATAAACGTTCATTGAGTGTTTTATGTAAAATAAATAAATAAATAAAAAGATCTCTGACGTAATAAAAGTAATTCTGAAAAAAATTGCGAAATTTTGTCAATGTTTACTCTCTGCATGGTTACTAATTGCTCGGACACTATTTTCATTCATACAAACAATGCCGTTATTAATTCAGTGGTCCTTGTTTTTGGAGAAAGTTATCACTACAGCAAATAAAAAAAAAACTCTTGAAAAAAATAATGCAAATATACCAGTATTCATTCTCTGCATTATTATTAAGAGAAGTACCTTGGTGTACTTGGCAATCACACCATCAGAGCTGCGTCATTTAATGATAAGAGGTTTCGCCAGCTATGCAGTAATGCCGTAGCATACCAATGCTTAGAAGATTATTCTATTGGAATATTATGTTAACGTTTTAACGACTGGTCGATACAGAATTCACTTTGTCGTTCATACTTATATATGTACATAAATTTTTAACATGTAACACTCGTACTTCCTGAAAAAAATTTTTCAAGTAACCCCCTCCCCAATAAGAGAGAGACTTTATATCTTTCCACGAATGCTGTTAGTTTTTGTCCTTTGAGCATCTCTGTATTAACAATCTGAACAACCCGCTTTTTTCACTTACATGAAATAAAAAAAAATCCAAATCATCTGCTCCAAAATATACTAATGTTCCAGGAGGAGTGACCCCAGAACCGCCTCCCCTCTGATCCCAGGTGATATTTTGGATGACGTTGTTACCCCTACCTTACTCCAAGTTAGTTCCAAAAAGTTATAGTCGACTGACTTCCATGTATTTCAAAAGACTGCTTAGCGCAACTGGATCTTAAGAGTATTGCAGCGAAATATATTCATACGACTCCGCCTTTGCCATAATTCATAATTCCCACCCTTGGCGTCATCTTACTAATGTCACACACACACACAGACACGCACACACACACACACACACACACACACACATATATATATATATATATATATATATATATATATATATATATATATATATATATATATATATTTCTGCAACACTCAACACTCTAAGCTCCCATTGATCTAGTAAATCTAATGAAATAAATGGAAGCCAGTGGACTTTAATTAATCTCAGCTAGTGACTAATTATAGTGGTGTGTACGGAGTTTCTAAGGTAACGTGCCCTTAAGCGGTTCTTCATCACTAACTTTATAGTTAGTGATGCTTTTATGGAAAAGTCTTGGCTAGTTCTTCTCTTCGTAGAACAACTTCAATTACATTTACGCGTGCGGGAAAAAAGGTGATTCACTATTTGCATGAAGGTTCCTTAAATTTATTATACCATGTCTTTATCTTGTTCCACCTAATGGATAAACTAGACCTTCACTCACACGGTTCAAGAAATTGTTAAGATTCGTCTTTACTCGCACACTTTACAGAGAGAGGTTGACATTGAACCCAGCTCTTCTCTATTATCTCTCTCACTCCCCACTGACTTACCTCCTTGGCGAGTACTCTTTTCCCAAGGGAGGGAGGAAGTTAACATGATGTCATTACCACGTCATAGTTCATTATCACTATTTTCATAGTTCACGCTATCCCGTCACATTTGTGAATTCACTCTCCACACCGAGTTGCTTTCGAAAATTGCTGAGTCTGTTCCTGCAACCCTTATTGGCCCTGCTTCGACTTCGCTTTTGCTGAGAGTGCAAACAGCCTTTATGAGGTGCCCAAAAACACTAGAGTTAATTTTTTATGCCTTCCCGCTTAGGCCAATCGTAAGCATAATTGATTACGCTAAGTTCCTCATTGGATGGGTCGGTATCGTTCTCAGCTAGCACTCTGCTGGGCCCGCGTTCGATCCTCTGACTGGCCAATGAAGAATTAGAGGAATTTATTTCTGGTGATAGAAATTAATTTCTCGTTATAATGTGGTTCGGATTCCACAATAAGCTGTAAGTCCCGTTGTTAGGTAACCAATTGGTTCTTAGCCACGTAAAATAAATCTAATCCTCCGGGCCAGCCCTAGGAGAGCTGTTAATCAGCTCAGTGGCCTGGTTAAACTAAGTTATACTTAACTTTAACTGCCAACGCTTTTCAATCATTCGCATAGAATCAAACTTTTCTTCCAATTTTCTTCTTTCAAACTCTCTTTTTTTAATAACCACAGGGATATATAAGAGTATAGCAGTCTATAACACTCCAGAGTACTACATAAACACACATATATTAATAACATATTGTGACGGTTAACTCATATGGAAACTTATCCTGTGAAATAAACATAAAGGATACTTTATTAGTAACTCCTTTGATGTTCACACATTCAGTTGATAGTGATTCAATTGTCCGAAGAGAGGACTTTTCGCGAAAATGTGTAGCGAAGGCTTGAGTAAGAGGCTGCGTCTACAAAATTAATGATTTATTCAAATGTTGTCGGTGTTGATTGAGCTGGCTTTATGCCAGCACGGGCTCTTGCTCATAGAGCAGCCCGTAAGATTTATTCAAACAACAAGCAGAGAGGTCAATAGAAAACAGGGGTCAGAGTACAGCCAACTGTTTGTTGGAGGACGGAAAGATGTACATAAGTCAATATACAAGACAAAAATGAAGTTATGATACATATAGCTGGAATGCTGACATTGTAATGCTTGTGCTAAGTATGACACATTTAACATAAACGTAATATAAACGGATATATTATATATATATATATATATATATATATATATATATATATATATATATATATATATATATATATATATATATATATATATATATATATGTATATATATATATATATATATAT
Organism: Macrobrachium rosenbergii; assembly: GCA_039081455.1. Taxonomy (NCBI): domain Eukaryota; kingdom Metazoa; phylum Arthropoda; class Malacostraca; order Decapoda; family Palaemonidae; genus Macrobrachium; species Macrobrachium rosenbergii. The sequence goes on from JANJGK010000008.1 coordinate 61,710,173, forward strand.
ATATATATATATATATATATATATATATATATATATATATATATATATATATATGTGTGTGTGTGTGTGTGTGTGTGTGTGTGTGTGTGTATATATATATATATATATATATATATATATATATATATATATATATATATATATATATATATATATATATATATATATATATATATATATATATATAAAGGATGCGTGACATCTCCTGTGTTTCTTGTATGAGTGCTCTTGGCTCAATTTATTCAAGTAAAAAGAGGAATGAATATAAAAGCTTTTAAACTACTGGCTCAACAGCCCCTTTGAAAGAAATGAACTTCTGCCGAGCTTCGGCTCGATAGTACTTACTGTAGGAACTATTTTAGGGGGCCGAAATTTCACGGTTATTCATGTTTTGATAGAAATAAAAAAAAAAAAAAATTTTTTATCGGTCAGGTGCTTGGGTACACAACACTAATAATGACAGAAGTTTATGCCTGCCATAGACCCAAGTCAGAAGGGTTTTAGGGGGTCGGGGTAACAAGTTAATTCAAGTGAAAGGAGGAACAAATAAAAATGTTTCCAAACTGAAGATTAGGCACTGTATTGTTGAAAAACACAAATGACATAAATTTTCAATTGATAGTTTGGTGGGACAGAAAGCTCAAAGCGGCTCCCTCTATGGCCGATATATTCATTCGCACTAGCTCCATGCGGCAATAGCAAGAACTACTGAACTAAAACAAACACAGGTAATGGAAGATTTGAGAAGTGTGGAGTATTTTTAGGCATTATTACACTATTTTTTTCTGTTTCTCGTTATTATTCGTTATTAGAAATGTAATGAAAAATAACAAAACTTATCACTGTGTAAGGGAGGTTTCATGAACTTTCTTAGTCGTAGGCCAGCCGAATACTGTATTTTCTAATAACATGGTGTTTCCATCAGATAAGAGAGCTTCCTCATAGCCTATAGGCTAGGCCTACTTGCATTGCATTACCAGCTTGCACAACCTGCATTAGGCTACTTACCCTACCTGTTACATACCACACGTTATACTTTGGCCGTATTCTAGGCCTGCTCAATTCTTAGTCTAATTAATACACTGTGCTCAAAAAGCTGATGTGCCGCCGCATTCTGGATTGTTGAAGTTAGTTATGCTTCTCAGGGCTTCGATGAAAAGAATATTTCGAGTAGGTTAGTGGAGGTGAGGAAAGATACGCTGAATAAAAAATAAAATCTCTATAATTTAGGAAAATTAATAAATTTACGTTTCCAAAGTGTAGGCCTGACCTAGCCTAGGGTAAGATTGCCCTATGCTTTACAAATGTAAATTTATTGATTTTCCTAAACTAGAGAGATTTTATTTTTATTATTTCATATGTCGAGCCAAACACTCATTGTGAAGTTCTCTTTCAGGGAGCCAGTTGCCAATGGCCAATAATCAGAATTAGACTGTATGAAGTAACCGTAAATAAAACAAAATTTCTTCATACGTCACTAATAGTTAGGAATGTGATGGTCCATGTTTCTGGTGGAAAAGAACCTAATGTCTATCTGTTACTTGATCACTACGTGCAACCATCAATTCAAGATTGTGAAAGACAGAAAAGAGGTGACTTGAACGAGGTCTTCAAAATAAGCAGTTCCGAACAGCAACAGTGAAAAAGGGAGTAGAACTTTTACAAAATGGTCTTTTTAAAGAGGAATTTGTTGCTTTCTTGATGAAGGACTCATAATAAGATTGTTTATGTCTCACACAGTGGGAAGTGTGTTATGCTGTGGGTAAATTCATTGGGAATGTTGAAAGTTGAAGAACCAGAAGATTATCAGGCAAATCATGAAGAAGTAGATACTCTTATAATATTTCATGCTACAAAAACTTCAGGAAATGTCCTACTTCGTTCGTCTGACAACGACGTGTTGGTTCTTTCAGTTTCACTTTCTGAAAAGAAATCAGATTCATACTTTATGATGGACTATGGATCTGGAAATACTCGTTGCTTTATAGATGCATCAGGCATTGCCAAAATACTTGAGTCAAATCATCCTGGTCTCTGTGAAGCCTTGATTCCATCCCACGCTTTTAACAGGATGTGATTTCACATCAGCTTGTATCGAAAGGGAAAGGATTTGCCTTTTTCAAAATTGGAGAAGGATCCAGGTGCCATTGCAGCACTCCGTAGTCTCTGCACCGACAATGTTAACAAAGCTGCAGTTTTTTTCATTCATCTGCAGAATATACGGTTTCAAACACCTGAATAACATCAATGAAGCCAGATATCAAAGCTTAATTAAAATGACCTCTGGTGGAAAAATAGCTGAAAAGATTAGCAAAATCAACTGTGCATCACTACCTCCACGTCAAAAAACCATTGAACAACATATAAAGCTCGTAAACTATATTTCACTTCTCTGGAAACGAGCTTGTACAAGTGATCCGACCAGTGGTATCCACCCATTAAACTATTGGTGGATTAATAATGATGGGCGCATCTTGCCATTCTGGCTTGAAGGAAATGAACTTCCAACTCAACTGACTGCTTGTCAGATTGAAACTGTAAACAATGGAGAGTGAAACTGGACATGAGCTACCTAATTGAAAAATAAAAAAAGGGTTATCGCAAACTATAGTTGTGTCTCTTGCATCTAGGCGACGCTTAGAGGTTTCGTATTGGGAAAAATGGAACTTATGTGTTCATTTTCTAAATGATAAATTTCAGAGTTCTAAAACATGGCATTGGGAACAAAACATTGCATTTGAGTTTTTCAGTTGCAGCAAACTATCAAAAGACAATGTCCGTTATTTGTGTTTTTAGTAATGCAGTACCTAATCTTCAGTTTTAAAATATTTTTTTATTAATTTCTCAATTCAATTGAATTACCTTGTTAGCCGACCACCTAAAATCCTTCTGTCTAGGGTCTATGGCAAGTATAAACTTCTGCTGGGATTAGTTTTAGATTCAGCTCATGTCAACTGTGAAAAAGGATTTTATTTCAGTCATTCCTCGTGAAGTGTGAATGAATATATCGGCCATAGAGGGAGCCACTTTGAGTTTTCTGTCCCACCAAACTGTCAATTGAAAATTTATGTCATTTGTGTTTTTCAACAATACAGTGCCTATCTTCAGTTGGAAACATTTTTATTCGTTCCTCTTTTCACTTGAATTAACTTGTTACCCCGACCCCCTAAAACCCCTCTCACTAGGGTCTATGGCAGGCATAAACTTCTGTCATTATTGGTGCTGTGTACCACAGCACATGACCGATAAAACATTATTTTTTTTCCATTTCTATTAAAACATGAATAACCGTGGAATTTCGACCCCGTAAAATAGTTCCTACGGCAAGTACTATCAGGGTGAAGCTTAGCAGAAATTCATTTCTTTCAAAGGGGCTGTCAAGCCAGTAGTTTAAAAGCTTTTATGTTTATTCCTCCTTTGACTTGAATAAATTGAGCTAGCTCCCGGACTAACATGCTCGTTGTGAGGAGATTAGCCGGCCAGGTAAGATAGACGGAGTGTGGGTCTGCGTGGGACCCTACGTATGATTGCATGGCATGATGATCACTGTAATTTCCAAAATATATTCTGTAGAGACGTATATAGAACAGAAGCAATTAAAGCGCATGGTTCATTTCGTGAATAAGCGAATATTCTTGCAGAAGTGACTAAAATATTTCATTCTATATATTTTTGACATGTTTCAATACCATTATTTATTTTTACTTGTGTACTTTTCATACCCTACCCTCTTCAATACGAAGTACTAGTGAAGGTATTGATAATAGACTAATGATTATTGTTGGTTATTTATAAGATTTTACAAATAATCCCCATCACCTTTGTGTTTGTAATTCTATCTCTCTCATTCTTTAACTATTTAGCCAGTTTCTTATAAATTATTCATTTGAGGAACGATGGTGTCATTCAAGACCATTTCATTTAACCTAGTTGCTTTTGTAGCACGACACACATTTTGATATTGAGGATTTATGACAGAAAAAGAGTAATATATAAATTAGGATCGCTACTAAATGTTCTTCCTTGCTATTGAATCTTACTGGACATTTTTTTAAAGTTAAATGATTGCCAAAATCTCCATTTCAAATTTTGATGCATGAGTGAAATTAAATTTTAAGTTATGTAAAGCATGATAAAAATCACATGTTTTATATAATAAATTTATTTTGTTTTACTAAATTAGCAAGAAAGATATGGATACCAATATTTGTATATCTGAGCATATTCTGCTAATGAATTTTGAATACTTTTATATAAAGAAATGTTATTTTTCAAAGCTATATATATATACATATGTATATATATATATATATATATATATATATATATATATATATATATATATATATATATATATATATATATATATATATATATATATAATAAATGGATGTATGTACAGTACGTATGTATCTATGTTCCAGCACAACTCTGAAACGCATTGAGCAATTTCAACAAACTCGGTATACCTATGACTTACTATCTGGAAAAGAATACTGTGGAGTTAAGGCATCACTAGCACCAAAGGACACTAAAGTGGGTGGGGGTGGGAAGGGCTTTTCTGAAACAGGGCTGGTTTTCCCCGTATTCTTAGTAGCTGAATAACCTCTAGGGGTTACATACCGACAAAGACATCCTACTGATATGTTGCCAAAGCATAGCAAAGAAATATTTAGTAAAGTTAACACTGCGTTCCCTCCCTTCTTTTATACATTAATTCTATCTACCGGCTAACTTCCTGACTTGGTAGTTGGAACATGTGAAATGGTTGTCATGAATCTGACTTGTAAATAAACTGAATAACCTTAAACTAAAACATCCTGTCCTTTACATGCTGAAATGCTCTTTATTTTCATTTTCCATAATAGCAGGGCATACAAGAAGACGATATTCTAATTTTTCTGTTGATATTATAAATTTTCAAAGAACCTGTTGTTCATGGTCTTGATATCTCCTGGGTAATGTTAACCAAACTTAAAGTTGCTGGCTTTGCTTATCATCGATGCGGGTATTTCAAGCATCTCTCCAGAGTACTTTATATGTTAATTCTCTATACCGAAGAAGCCCTGAGCACCTTTGATCTTCGATAGATGCATGAGCATTATCTGGTAAAATATTTAAATTTTTTATTAATCTATCTTTTAAGATATCTCATTTGTAGTAGAATATACTTCAATAAATTATTTCTATGCCGTAAAGGGAAATACTTGTAAGAGAAATAATAATGGGTAGATTGTAAATAAAAAAAAAAACTTAAAAATATCTTGCATGTTAAAGTAAGTAGACTGATGCTGGTATGACGAGTTCACTTAACACAGCCATACGTTTATATATATATATATATATATATATATATATATATATATATATATATATATATATATATATATATATATATATATATATATATATATATATATATATATATTGTAAGAATTACTTTAGATATTTTGCTCATGGCTTTTCATAAATATAATTTTATTAAGTCACGAAAAGTTTTCTTGGAACTTTCTTTAATTCCCGGCCAAGGTTTTCTACTGGAAGTCCTGTGCCGCCCCCCCCCCCCTCCACCCCCTTGCAGCCTTCGTCATTACTGAGAGGTCCCAGTGGATTGATTTTGCCTCTCACTGTTTAGCACTCCTGGTGCTTTTGAGCTGCTGCTTGCCACTGCTGCTGGCTTTAACCGTATGTTTGACCTCCTGGAGTCGTCAGGAGGCCTTCTAGTGGTGGAGAACGGTAAGCAAACCGTTTGTGTACTCCTCCTCTGCATATTATTCATAACCAACTACATGCCCCTGTTGATCCCTCGGTGTACGGACGCCTTTAGTGATCCTTCAGTGGTCCTCCAGTGATCCTAAGTGGAACAGTCATTTATATAAATATCCGCGTTACTTCTCCAGTTTTGTCTTATAGTCGGTTCGGGAAATTATGTACCTGTAAGGTGTATCATGTTAAAGAGTGGTATTTGTAAAAAAAATTTGGTTTAAGGTTTTCAGTATTTCTCCCAGTGTCTCCGTCGTTCGTATGCTAAGGTAAGTGTGTGGTTTTCTACCTCTTACGCCTTTTCTTTTCCTTCGACTCTAGGTATAAAAGTTAGATAGGCGCTTAATGGTTTAATTGCTTATTTTTTGTAAAGTTTGTATGAGTATTTTTTTTATTTCCTCAAGGCAGCTTTTCAGGGACTTTTTGTGTTGTATAAAGTTTTCATAAATTAAAGATTGATAACTAAATCTACGTCAGTGTTTTTTATCCCTCTTTGAGACTTGATTTTACTTTGTGAATTTTGTGTCGCGACTCGTTCTTGCCTGGTATTTGGCATTGAGCTAGTCTGGAAAAAGGATCCTTAAATAATAATGAAAAATTTGTTTCGGGCTCTAGAGAAAAAAATCTGGAATTCGTTACAGATTTTCTTGCAACCGTGACAGGATCCAGTTTAGCGACATAATTTTCAACTGTATTTAGAGTGATTAGTAGTTAGTGTTCCATTGGATTAAATCAGGATGCATTATCCTGAGGGTGAAGAGGCCTAGGTAGCAAGCTTTTTGGCTAGTCCTAACTGGGAAAAGGAGCTGTTTGAATTGAGAAGGGATCAATTGTGGTTGATAGTAAGAGTTCTTTGATTTGCGTTTTGCCAGAGTTTAGGAAGGGACCGTTGTTATTTGAGGTCTTGAAGGCTGCGAGGCTATATAGAGAGGCTCTTGATAGAAAGGACATTCTGGAAAGTAGTAGGCTGGATGAGAGTAAGCCCGAGAAAAAGGAGGAACTAGAAGAAGGTGAAGGTAAAGAAAATCCTATTAGTATCAATGAGGACCAATTAGAAATTTTGAAAGAGAAAAAAAAAAAAATTAAGGAACTGGAGTTTAAAGCTCTCCAACTTAGGGCAGATGAAAGGGCAAATGAAAGAGAGCATGAAATTGAGGTGCTTAAATTACAAATAACACTGAATCAGGGAAAGAACAGTAGCAATAATAATTCTAGCATTGAAGAAACAAAGTTTAATATGTATGCTGCTTTAAAACTTGTACCTCAATTTTCCGAGGTGGGGATTAATGAATTTTTCGTGTCATTTGAGAAATAGCTAAGAAGCTTGCTTGGCCGAAGGATATGTGGACAACTTTGGTTCAGTGTCGTTTGGTTGGCAAAGTTCAAAGGGTCTATAACAATCTTAGTGACAATCTCTCTGCAGAGTACGACACTGTAAAGTACGGTGCTGAAAGCATATGATTTGGTGTCTGTAGCATACAGGCAGAAATTTCGTAATCCGCGGAAGGATCCTACACCACCTATGTTGAGTTTGCCCGAAAGAAGGTTCAGTTTCTCGATGACTGGCTGAAATCAAAAGAAGTGGACAATTTTGTTAAAGTGAGAGAGCTCCTTCTGGCAGAGGAATTTAAGAGGAACCTGAGTCGAGACTTGCATATTCATTTGGAGGTGTTGAAGCTCGACTTCATTCAGGAAATAGCGGTTGCTTCAGACGAGTATTCGCTTACTCATCGGGAGGAACCCAGCAGGAAAAGGGATAGCCCGGAGAGGTTCTTTTACCATAGCATAATAATAATAATAATAGCTAGTCTTCCAGAGGAACATTTAGGTCAAATTATCCAGACAATGAAGGGCTTAAAAATATTGCATCCAAACAAGACAGAAACATAAGCGGATCTCGTACATCTGGTAATCGTGCTGAAAGTAGTGGCAGAAATGTAGGTAATATGAGTGTGAAGTGTTATTGGTGCCACAAGGCAGGGCACATTAAAGCTATATAATTGTTATAGTTGGAAAAATTTTGCAGAGAGAAAGGCTAATCCGTCAGGCATTGTAGCCACTGGAAAAAATCAGAGTTAAAACAAAGTATGGAGCAAGAAAAGTGACTAAAATTTAGAAGGTATATTTCTGATGGGACTGTGTTTGTTGGTAGCAATGAAAATAAAAAAAACATTGTTTAAAGGTATTATGGGACTTGGGAGCAGCGCAATTTCTCATATTAAAAACAACTGTTCCAAAAGGCTTTGTATTAACCAATGATGAATTCGTGGTGTTGGGTGGTTTCCCGAAATCGATATCCTCTTATCCTTTAGAGACGTTTAATGTTCACACCAGGTGTTTCAAGGGGACCGCTAAATTGGCAGTGGTGGAGAGTTTACCAGTTCCTGATAGTCACCTCCTCTTAGGGAATGATTTGGTTGAAGGTGAAGGTGAAAATGATGATATATGCCCAATTTTGACTCTCCTGAATGTGACTTCTGAAGATTGTGAAAATAATTTAAATAACCCTGTCTCGATAGTAACCCGATCTAGAGCTTGGGAGGTGGATTTCGAGGATTTTTGTTAGATTTAGGTAAAGTAGCAGACAAAGGACTGACATGAGGACTCATAGTAGTAGTGTTAGGAAAAATATTAATTGAGATAATGTGAATTGGGATGTTAAGGCCTTCAAAATGGCCCATAATAAGTTTTCTAATTTAGAACTTGGTAATCTCGAGGATTTGACAAAACCGGCATTCGTCAAGGAGGGAGGTTTACTCTACAGGTTCAGTAGGTCGGTGAATGCACCTGCCCACCAGGTAGAGTTGTGCAGACAGTTGGTTGTCCCGGAAAGGTACGGGAATAAATTAATGCATTTAGCGCACAAAAATGATTTGTCGGGACATTTTGGTGTTCAAAAAACCTTTGAAAAGGTTGCCGAACATTTCTTTTCGCCAGGAATGTGCCGAGATATTAAAAAACGCCTGTTATCTTGTGAAGTGTGCCAGTTGGTGGGGAAACCTAACCAAAAGATACCCAAGGCTCCATTGATTCCGATAACCTCTGTGGGCAAACCCTTTAGGGAACTGATAATTGATGTGGTGGGCCCCTTACAGCGGACGTGCGGTGGGAATGAATATATCTTGTCTACCGCCGATAGAATGTCTTGCTTCCCTGAGGCTATCTCACTGAGAAAATAGTTGAGGTGTTGGTTGGTTTCTTTACCAGATTTGGTTTTCCAAGGGTAATTCGAAGTGAATGTGACATTAATTTCACTAGTAGATATTTTAAAAAAGAAAATGGATGAGTTTGGCATTAAACACATGGCGTCTGCACTGTATCACCCGGAAAGTCAAGGCCAGGTGAGGTTCCACCAGACCTTGAAGTGTCTATTAAAGAAATTTTGTTTAGAGACTGGGAGTGATTGGGATAACGAATTACCTTATGCATTGTTTGTAGTGCGATCTATCCCCAATGAGTTAGTGGGTCTCTCTCCTTTCCAGCTTATTTTTGGTCACTCTGTAAGAGGTCCTTTGGATGTTGTGAGAGAGCATGGGAAGGAGAGACACCTGAAGTAAATGTGTTAGATTATTTTTCAGATTTGCAGGAGAAAATTAATAGGGCACAGTCTTTCGCTCAGGAAGATTTGGCGAAAGCCCAGGCATCAGTGAAATTGAAATATGATTTTAAAACACGAAATAGGTTATTTAATGTAAATGACAAAGTTCTGGTTTTGCTTCCCTTGCCTGGCTATCCCCTAAACGCAGAATTCTCAGGTCCGTGGAAGATTCCGAAGAAAATGAATGATGTAAATTATCTGATCGAAACTCCTGATAGGAGAAGAAAAACCCGAATTTGCCATATTATCGTGATAAAATCTTTTATTGACAGGGATGAAGAAGAATCTGTAAAACCTATTTCTATAGTTAGTGTAGATGCTGAACCATTTACGGGCGATAAATTGTCCGTTAGTCCAAATTAATTAATGAATTTAAAGATCTTTTTCAGGATGCACCTGGGAGGACCAATAATTTAAAACATGACGTTGACACTGGGAAGCTCAGCCTATTAAACATTGTCCGTTTAGACTGAACCCCCTCAAGCGAGAGATAGTCAAGTAGGAAGTTAAATATATCTTGACCATAACCTCGTAGAACCAAGCTGCAGTTCTTGGAGCTCCCCTGTAGTCATGGTTAAGAAGGAGGATGGTCAGCCAAGAATGTGCTTTGACTATCGCAAAGTCAACGCAGTCACAAAAACGGATTCGTTCCCCTTGCCCAGGGTGGAAGACTGCATAGACAGAGTGGGATGTGCCCGTTACATTAGTAAGTTTGACTTGTTAAAAGGGTATTGGCAGGTCGGTCATGCACCTCGAGCAAGGAAAATATCAGCCTTTGTGACAAGTGACGGCCTTTATGAATGTAAGGTGATGCATGAAGAACGCCGCCGCTACCTTTCAGAGGCTGATGAATTTCATTACTTGTGAATTGGAAAGTTGTGTGGTGTATATTGATGACCTTGTAATTTACAGTGATGATTGGGAAACCCATATTAAGAGGATGAGAGGGTTATTCAAGGTGCTGAGAAGGCTGGCCTGGTGATAAATTTAACAAAGAGCCATTTTGCTCAAGCAAAAGTTGTTTTTTTAGGGCATGAAATTGGCTTGGGTCAAGTCGCTCCTAAGAGAGCAAAGGTTGAGGCAGTTACGACCTTCACATCTCGAAATAAGAAAGGTATTCGTAGATTTTTGGTTTATTAAGAATTTCTCTGACCTCGCTAATCCCTTAACCAATTTGTTAAAGAAGGATGTTAAATTTATGTGGGAGAACGAGTGTCAGGAGACATTTGAAAAAGAATCTAACAGCAAGCTCCCATTTTTAGACGTTCTGGTGTCCAGGAACTCGGTAGGATTCTACACTGGCATATATCGTAAAGATACGTTTACGGGGTTGGGTATGAATTTTTATAGCTCTTGTTTTTTAAATTTTAAATTAAATGCTCTTTCTACCCTCCTCCACAGGGCTTTTACTCTGTCATCTAATTGCCTAACTTTTCACGACGAAATAACATATCTCACTAATTATTTCAGGAACAACTGTTTTCCATCCAAACTGTTTTTTAAACAGTTAAATAGTTTGTTGAACAAGAAGATGACGCCACCTCCTCTATATTACACCGTCCCTAAGATGAATTTATACGCAGCGTTCCCTTATATGCAAGATGACTCTTTCAGGA
>JANJGK010000008.1:61723749-61733749 GCA_039081455.1 Macrobrachium rosenbergii
ATGTGGGCATTAAAAGGAAATTATACCTGAAAAATCACTTAACCTACTTCTTGATGAAATAACAGAAACCAACTGTATTTAAAAGTGGAACTTTTTAGATTCGGGTTATAAAACAAACTTATTGTACGGGCTGATTAAAGTACACAGAACTATTTGCCCTTTAAGATCTTCCTGTTATGTCTTTGACCAGATAATTCGAAATGAGTGGAAATTCTAATCCCAGTGATTGCTCTAATAACTATTAATGATATACAGTGAAAATTTCTTGTTTTTGTTTCCTACAAAGAACGGCTTCTAGTAATTTTCTAAAATGTAGGCTACAATGGAAGCTTTTGATGATGAGTCCCTATTTGCTAATATTCTCTTTGTTGAATAATAGATAATTCCCGAAGCACTGTTGAATTACATGTTACGAATAGCGTTAATAAGATGGCAACTAAGGTATTGTTTATTTTTGCAGCTAAGGGCTGTTTATTTTATTCGGTATAATATTCTGTGTACATTCTACAAGCTACGCTATGTTTACCCTGATTGGACCTCCACTTGCAAATGCATTTCTAGTGTTCAGCCTTTCATTTTTTTTGTACATAAGAGATATACAGTACATATTTTCTTCATATTAATCCTACGCCATGGTCAAATTTTTTTCGTTAATTTTGAATATAACATCATAATATAATTCTTACAAGTTAATTACACATAAATGGCAATATTTCTTTCCTTAACATCAACGTTCACTTGCACACGATTAAGCGCATCTGTATATAGGATATTAACACAGACTACCCTTGCAGTAAATTCACATCTTTCATTCCTTTGTAATGTAAAAGAAGTCTTCTTTCTATTTTTATATCTTATCCATAATCATATTCACCACTCAAGGTACTTATCCCTGATAAGGAGTGGAAATACCTAAAGTATGATTTTTTATGAAAATAAGAACTCCCACAATTATGCGGTTTTATATACAGATATGAATGTGGAAACTTATGCTGCCATTACACGGAAAGTTACTTTGGAGCCCACAGTTTTGATGTCATGAATCATCTCATAATACTTGTTCCTAAGGTTTATTCTCACGTTTCATTGAAACAATTTTACTCTTTCTTAAATCTGACACAAAGGTTTCGTCGGGTGATCTATGTTCGCAAGTTTTCTATTAAATTGTTTTACCTAAAATGCACCATGATTACACTGGAAAAAGGGAAATTCTTCACCGAGCTTTCATTATTATTAATATGGCAACATTACCTAATTTATCTAGTTAAGGTCATTTTCGAGGTGAGCAACAGGCGTTTCCGATGAAAATAAAATAAAAGTGCGACTTTCAAATGGGTCTTGCAAATCGGTCAAGGTCAAAATTACTTGAGTACCGTAATATAATCTCCCAATTAAAAATGGATTAAGTTAAAAAATATTTAGAGAAAAATAATCATTAACCACAGTAAATCCAAACCTATCAAGTTTATTTGAAATCAGCAAAAAATAAAACATTACCCTAAAGCTGACATGCCAAACAGAAAAATTTCAAAAGCGATACCTGCCTACCAAATTTCATAAAAAAAGAAGATACAATATTGATTTTAAAATTGATCCTTGAACTTGAGAAATACGTAAGGGTTCAAAATACCTGAAGTTATACCTTCGTCACTATAGTGTATATATTAGTCTGGAGACCTCTACTTATAAAAGTGTTGGTGTTTTAATCAAACCGGGGAACGAAAAATAAATCAAGGAAAATGAAGTTGGTTGAATAGAAAACACAATCCAGAATGTACCCATAGGCAATGTTTTATAAAAAAAAAAAAAACACACACACACAAAAAGATGGGAAAAAATAATAATGATAATAATCAACGAAAAAATACGAGAAAATAATAATAATAATAATAATAATAATAATAATAATAATAATAATTTGGCAGCAGACCCTCTTTTAAACAGGTTCTATTGAATATTATTGCTGCTTCAGCTGCATTTATTTTGTAGAAGACTTTTTCTATTTTCCTTATTGCGGACTTCTCTTCAGTGGAGGTGCGTGCTAACAGCTCGCCTATATTTGTCATTTCATGGGGGAAAAGTCAAAATTTGGATTCTGCTTCTTCATTTATTCTATACAGTTGGTTGTATACAATTGTTGCCGCGACGCGTTTCGACAGACTCTTCTGTCATTCTCCAGCGGGAGCTAGTAGTGGACTGGCAGATTGCATAGGTCCTTCTGAATTTATACACGGGCTTCAGCGGGGAGGGGTCATGGATGGCGAATTCTGATTGGTTGCAGTCAGCGAACTTCAAGCCAATTTCTGCGGCGATGCTCGATCCTGACAGATCTTCGCAACCTGGAATGCCATTCATTCCAGCGTTCCCATTGGCCTGCCGTTGCGTGATGTCATGCCGGCTGACATCATCGGTAGTTTGGCTGCTATTGGGCTGCGGATGAATGATGTCATTATCTACTCTTTCTGTCGTAGTCGGGGGATTGTCTCGAAGGGCGCCTCGCTCATCTGAACACCCGCCAAATCCAACGAATACCTGAAAACGACAACCCTGAGAATGGAGATGCCCCTGATGAGCGAACACCCGCCAAATCCAACGAATACCTGAAAACGACAACCCTGAGAATGGAGATGCCCCTGATGAGCGAGGCGCCCTTCGAGACAATCCCCCGACTACGACAGAAAGAGTAGATAATGACATCATTCATCCGCAGCCCAATAGCAGCCAAACTACCGATGATGTCAGCCGGCATGACATCACGCAACGGCAGGCCAATGGGAACGCTGGAATGAATGGCATTCCTAGGTTGCGAAGATCTGTCAGGATCGAGCTTCGCCGCAGAAATTTGGCTTGAAGTTCGCTGACTGCAACCAATCAGAATTCGCCATCCATGACCCCCTCCCCGCTGAAGCCCGGTATAAATTCAGAAGGACCTATGCAATCTGCCAGTCCACTACTAGCTCCCGCTGGAGAATGACAGAAGAGTCTGTCGAAACGCGTCGCGGCAACAATTGTATACAACCAACTGTATAGAATAAATGAAGAAGCAGAATCCAGATTTTGACTTTTCCCCATGAAATGACAAATATAGGCGAGCTGTTAGCACGCACCTCCACTGAAGAGAAGTCCGCAATAAGGAAAATAGACAAAGTCTTCTACAAAATAAATGCAGCTGAAGCAGCAATAATATTCAATAGAATAATAATAATAATATCCTAAAGCCTGAGCTAAAGGAAAATTAATAATATTTGCAGTTACAAAAGAATTATTCATAACTTCAATTTTTTCTCCAAATGTAATTGAACATGATTGTATTGTATTCAGATATAGAGTATACATTCAGTTCTTTACTGAGACAACACAGTAGTTAAATACAGTTATTTGGAAGCATCCTTTAAATTTATAGAAAATACGAATTTTCTAAAACCAATCAAGAAAAATTAGTTATTATACCTCGTTTTACCTTATTTTTCAGTGGGGTCGCTGGTTATAACAGAAATGGAACTCATTTTAACGCTCTGTTTCATTTTCCAAAGTGCCCGATGTGCTTCATCTCATTATCTTGTTTAATTTTTCAATGGTCCTCGTTTGTCATCTCAAAAGCAGAACTTATTTTAAGTTTATGCTTCACTATTCAAAACTCCCCAAAATACTCCTAATGTTACTTATTCGCATGAGAGAAATGAAAATATGTTAATGTGTAAAAGAAGAAAGGTTTCCACAATGTTTACATGAATGGATGCATGTACTCCTGCACTGCCAGAAGCTAGGATTTCTCTTCTTATCATCTTGTTCTTGGTAACTGTTACTTCTTTTGCGTCTCAACGCAATATCTGGGATCGCTGTAGCAAGGTGCTTAAGTTATTAGAGCAAAAAAAAAAAAAAAAGGATGAAGCCTGAGTTTTAAATATTGTGGGGATTTTTATATAATACTAAGCTTAGAAAGAGTCTCCTTATTAAAGTTTATATATATATATATATATATATATATATATATATATATATATATATATATATATATATATATATATATATATATATACAAGATGTAGCACGAGTTCATGTAAATGTTTCTGGAAATGAAAGAAAAAGTAATTCTGAGAGGAAAATGTCCTATAAAGATTTGCATTTTAAGGCTTTGTTTGTTGGTGAGGTGAATTTTTAAAATAACAGTTCATCATTAACACTGCTCTTAGGCGAGTAAGATGGCATAAGGGATGACGGAGTTGTCTAGGAGGGGGGGGGGGGGGGAACGGTGATGGAGTTTGGCTATAATAGCAATAAGCTGATCTGTTCACGTGTCACTAAACAGCCAGCTCTTCTAAAAGCCAATATAAGCGGCTGTCTGCCAGATTACGAGCATCAAAATCCCATTTAATATTGAAAGCAAGAAACTGGATACAATCCCTTACAGTTTCAGTAATGTGGTATATGCGGATATGATGTGAGGAGGACCGTACAATTAGCCTGCAATAACACCAGATTATTATCTCTAGGGATACATGAAATAGCTAGTGTACATGAAGAAAATAAACAACAATCAGGAAGCCAGAAATTCTGAGAAAAGTACGAATTCCTTATTGGTCACTTTGAACATTTAACGTGATAAGGGATATAAATATTACCAACTTACTTCAGAAACAGTTCAGTTTACCAGTTTTGAGATTATACAGTTGTGAAACCTAGGAAAAGCAACCCCAGTTGTAACTCCCCTTCATCAAAGCTAGTCCTATTCATTAGACACCAATTAAAGATTTGAAATGCGTTATTAAAAATCTCTCCCATTCCATCGAAAGTATTCATCAGACACCAGTCAAAGGGAAAATCGCATCAATGAAAACGTTTTTGCCATCACCAAATAAAAAAAAAAAAAGAAAAATGGGAATGTTTATGAAAATTCCTTTCCTTCCTGTTGAAGGTAGCTTATTCATACACTAATTGAAAGAGGTAAAAAAGCTAACATTATTCAAAATACATTATCCTTCCCCCTGCTTTCCCTTGTCATCATAGCTGCTATCACCATCACTCTTTCAGCATAAGCATCGTAGGCCTAGTCCTGACCTCAGATTCAACAATTTCTTGGTCTGGATGCATAAAAAGAATAAATCATAATAAAAAAATTGGCAATGCAATTGCTTAATTTTCTTTATCTTAATTCCCCCCCCCCCCCCCCCCCCGCCACATTCTCTGCTACTCTGACTTCATGGCTCACCTGTGAACAGTGCTTATGATAAATAGTTATTTAGAAAATTCGCATCACCAACAAACGAATCCTTAAAATGCATTTCTTTATACAACTTATTCTACTCAGAATTGCTTTTTCTTTCATTTCCCGAAATATTTGTAGAACTCATGTTACACCCTGTATATATATATATATATATATATATATATATATATATATATATATATATATATATATATATATATATATATATATATATATATATATATATATATATATGTGTGTGTGTGTGTGTGTGTGTGTGTGTGTGTGTGTGTGTGTGTGTAAAAAGCCACAATAATGTAAATGATGGACTGTATTTTTCCAAAATACAAAAGAGGATATGGCAGGGGAGCTTTCGACCGTTTGTACAACGGTCCTCTTCAGAACAGGACCGTCGTGCAAATGATCGAAAGCTCCACTGTTTTATCTTTTTTCGTATTTTGGAAAAATACAGTCCATCATTTATATTATTGTGGCTTTTTACTCATTATTTCCTATCACAATATAGTGATGCACCACAGTTATATATATATATATATATATATATATATATATATATATATATATATATATATATATATATATATATATATATATATATATATATATAATGATGAAGGCAGAAGACTAATATACGGAGACCAAGGCCAGATGGAGAGGCACACGGACAATCAACAGCTTTTTTTGTGGCCGACGGCGTTTCGCAATAATCCATTGCATTTTTAAGGCTGCAATAATAAAAAAGGGGCGTCAGTACATTTTTTTTTTTTTTTTTTTTGTAATTTGTCTGCTGTTATGTTTGCTTTCGACTAGATTTACCTTTTTCTGTATAGTCACTTTTTAGGGTAGGTTTGTTTTAAGATATTTTAAGAAATGTATATATATATATATATATATATATATATATATATATATATATATATATATATATATATATATATATATATATATATATATATATATATATATATTATCTTTATCTTTATATTTTTATGTAGTGACGTCCCTTTTTTATTAAACAAAATAGTGCCATTGCAGCCTTGAAAATGCAATGGATTATTGCGAAACGCCGTCGGCCACAATAAAAGCTGTTGATTGTCCGTGTGCCTCTCCATCTGCCCTTGGTCTCTGTATATATATATATATATACATATATATATATATATATATGTATATATATATATATATATATATATATATATATATATATATATATATATATATATATATATATATATATATATAACGATTGCTATTTTTCACTATCCTTAATATTTTCATCTTGCTTTGATTCAGCATAGTGACAGTTATGAGATCGGATAAACAAACAATGAGAAATTTATATCATGCTTTTGTTCAGTACAAATCAACATAAATATCCTTTCCTTAAGTCTGTGAATGCTTAATGGCCTATCATACATATATAATGACATTTTCCCATGACATAGGACTCGGAAACCTTTTGATTCTGTCCTGTAGTCAAAATAAGTTACTTAAAGTTGTTATATTGGGGAGAGAGAGAGAGAGAGAGAGAGAGAGAGAGAGAGAGAGAGAGAGAGAGAGAGAGAGAGAGAGAGAGAGGGAGAGGGAGAGAGAGAGAGAGATACCCTTTTGCTGACCATGATGTTGATTTCAAAATTCTTGAACGCCATTTTCTCAGTGTCAGCCAGAAAGTTAATTCCAGTGTGAATTAGTTTCCCTGGTATTCTCGTAACCTTTGCAGCCTGCAGACACGACTTTTAGCAGTAATAAATGGATCTTTCATATGGCATTGGTGATAATTTATGCTTGATGTAGTTTTTTTTTTTCTGGTTAATTTTTTTTTCATAGCACAATCACAATACTTGTTCCATTTTGTTTTCACTAGGGAAATATTAAATGTGAAATATTCTCAACACTGACGACCTCTGGGCAGAGGAGCAGACTCAGACTGACCTTACTTTCAAGGTTGTCGGAACTCATTCTCACTCGATACTTTGATATATTCTTATTCCAGGCCTTCAGTTCTAATAATGTCAGTTCTTATACCATGTCAGTATGATAAGAATAGCTAGTGAAGATAATGCCCATATCTGTACGTATGGAAATTTTGTAAAGTTGAGTTACACCGGTATTCATAATTCTTTAACGAAGTATTAAAAGCTATGCGAATGTATTAGGGTTCGGTGTTCTTTCCTCATTTCCCACTGGCGTCAGTGCTGTCCTTGAAGAAGACGATATGTACTAAAATGAAAGAAAACAACAGACTTTGACACGTGCGAGATGCGACTGCATTTATTCGAAGTGAAATACATTTTCAAATATCTTTGAAATCTGAAGTGTTGCTAGAGCAGAATATTAACCATACTTTTTAACAGATGAAAATTCGCGCTACATTGTACTCTGATTCAATAAAACTACTTTATGTAGATACAAAGCACACACACGCCAATGCATATATATATATATATATATATATATATCTATATCTATCTATCTATCTATCTATCTATCTATCTATCTATATGTATATATATATATATATATATATATATATATATATATATATATATATATACATGTGTGTGTGTGTGTGTGTGAGTGTGTGTGCGCATGTGTGTATATAACTGAATCACTAAAATATGGAATGTAATGAATATATAAAAAAGACAAAATCCATGAAGGAAAGAGGAACACTGAAGTCCTGCGAGGCCTTTCGACTGTCGTCCTTTGCTTAGCAGACTGAAGAAATATAAAGGTAATTCTACAAAGAAAGCTCATATAAATGACAGATGGGGATTACAAAGGAAAAAATATGTACCTGAAATCCAACACAATTGAAGAGTTAGTAGAACTGCCAAAACAGGGTTAAATAATTAGGAAGTTTTACAAAGGATTAGGATCAACTATTCAGAAGCAGGGACAGGACAATTAAAAGATTATACAAGGAGGTGACTGACCACCAAAAAATTTTAGTACAACAATATAATTCTCCTTTTTTTTGTAAACAATAACAATTTTTGCAAGGTGAACATTTCTACAAATTAAAAAAAATTATATTAAACATATGAATACACAGAAAATATATACAGTATAAGGTAACTAATTTGTAATAAAGTCAGTGATTTTTTCTTTTAGGAGATTCTTGAAATTTTTTCTAATACAGGGTTCCAAATAATACATGCCAGGGCTAAAGTTAAAATTACAGCTGGAAGTAAGCTGTATAATAGCAGACTCCAAAAGATTTCTTGAAGAGAAATCGTTCGATCTGGCAACCACTGAACTTTCAGTCCAATTTATCCTGTGAGAGTTTTCACTTAAATTAATATAGCATTGGATTTTGTCTAGTTTTGACCAAATACTGATGTTTATATATTATATTGTTGTTTTCTTTAGGGCTATTTTTAATTAACATTCATTTTAGTGTGTTATTATAGGAAAAAATGAGGTTGACGTTAAAAGAAGAACTGGTGCATACATGTATCTCAATATATATATATATATATATATATATATATATATATATATATATATATATATATATATATATATATATATATATATAATGTGTGTGTGATTGTATGTATGTGCGTGTATGAAAAAGTAATAACTATAATGCCCTCTTAACTTCTCCAATCCTTCACACTCCCTGTATACGCTTGGTACTACAAAGCCTAAGATCCAAAAGCAAGAATATTAAGTAATTCCGATGCTCGTAGCATTATTCGAACCTGTATCCAGATTATGAGAACGGGGTCAAGTGACCTCGTTCAGGTACTGATACGGACACCGGGACACCGAGTGTCAGTTTTAGTTTTCGGAAGAGGAACGGTTAAACTGAATGCACTCTTGTAATCGCTTGCCAGATCTTGCCAAGGGAATTTGGATGAAAAATTCTTTAAAACTCAAGCCTAAAAGCATTATTTGTTTTCGTTAATGATTTTGGAATAACCGTTTGGAAAGCAAAATCTAATTTTTTTTCTAGCTGGCATCAACTACGTACGGCACCAAAGAGGAGTAAATTTAAAGAAAAAAGCCATTTGATATGTTATAAGATGTGAAAGAAAATGAAACACTGAAAACAATTTAATATTTCTTGCAGTTCGAGGTTTATACGGTTCAACTTATCATTTTGATGTGAGGTATAAAGAAAAATTAATATCAATATTCATATATCGTCAGTAATTTGCCAAGTATTTGAAATATGAAGTCTGGAACTCCAATTTCGATTTAAAGGACATCCGTTTCGATCTTTGTTAGACAAACTCCTAAAGAAGTATGCACTGGTCTTAAGCGAATTGAAAAGGCAAATCCTGTTTGTCTTTGGTAGAGATTTAATTGAGGGTTTTATTAACAATGAGTATATTTGTATTCAAGCAATAAAACAGGTAATCTCTGACCGTTTATAAAAATTTGTTTTGTTATTATTCTTACCGTACCTGAACCCCAGTTTCATATAAAATTTCAAGTTTCCAAGTATTAACCAAATGCACCTAAAGCATTCTTTCTGAGTCGCTTAGTTTTGAATATGTACGTGTTTTTCTCCTTTTATTTATAAACTCAACAACTACCCATGATATATTTTTCTAAATATTTCGGGGGTAAGCATGTTTTAGATTATTAATTTTAGTGATTGCGGTTATTCATTCTCTCCTTCAAGTCTGTTGAAATATGCCCCCCCCCCCCCCCCCAAAACCGCCTCTATGTCAATCACGATCATTTTCATCTCTTCTTGGTGACATTTTATGCCATGAACCTATAAGCACTGTATATTTTGTAATAAATTCCAAGGCTCAT
>JANJGK010000008.1:61738749-61742292 GCA_039081455.1 Macrobrachium rosenbergii
CTATGATATCAAGCACAGTCCTGGACACAACACGACTGGCAAGATTGACACTGACCACTAGAGTAGTGCCAGAGAGTCTTTATCTGAAAAGATAGTATATATATATATATATATATATATATATATATATATATATATATATATATATATATATATATATATATATATATATATATATATATATATATATATATATATATATATATATATATATATATATATATTATATATATATATATATATATATATATATATATATATATATATATATATATATATATATATATATATATATATATATATATATATATATATATATATATACATAATATACATGTATAGACACACACACATATACAGTATATATATATATATATATATATATATATATATATATATATATATATATATATATATATATATATATATATATATATCTTCTTCTTCTTCTTCTTCTTTTAACATGCATTTTTCCCATTTTGTATGGGGTAAGCACGATGCCTTCTTTTGAAGGACTTTTGATTTGGCTTTGGGGTAGACCTGTAGTCTCGATCGGCTGCCCTGCCTGACATCGCTTAGACCCCGGTAGCGTATGTTTCATGTATCATATCCGACCCAACGCCCTTTCTTCCCAGCAGCGAGAAGTTGTTGCGCGGGTAGGGCGAGAGTTCGAGACGTGTGAGATGTTTGTTATGTTTTTAGAAGGTGTTGTAGTGGCTTTGTTTTGTATGTGTATTTAGTCTGTAACACCCATTTGCTTTTTAAGCAAACCTATCCGTTGATTACATATATAATCCCGGGATGTCTACACGGATAGCAAAGTGTCTGCCTCTCTGATCAGTCGGCTGCTGATTTGAACCCGCGCCACAGACCTCTACGAAGTCCGAAGCTGCTGGTGATATATATATATATATATATATATATATATATATATATATATATATATATATATATATATATATATATATATATATATATATATATATATTGTTTTCATTGTTTTTTTGTACCTTATACCATGATCGTAAAACTAATTAAAGTCACATGTACATATACTGTATATGTGTGAGTGTACATATACAAGTACCTGCTTCTAAAATACCGTTTTAAATATATTAAGTGGGGGACTATAAAAGGGAAATCCCTTGACAGCTAAGAACCCTTCAATGTACCTTGGCCACTTGACTCTTTTAAAACGAGAACTACGCAAAGGTCACACAGTACTACGACAAATTACTATTAACCCTAATGTAAATTACAACATCAGTTCGATTCACCAGCTTTAATGTTAGGAACATAGAGCTGCTGTCCTGAAGAATAATGTCCCAATCGTTACAATCCATTTTCTTGCAAGATTGTAACGAGAAAAGAAATTCTATTCTACTTTGGCAATTTCCAAAAAAATTTCATTCATATTTTGTAGTACTGTAATGAATTTCTACCCCCGGAACTTTACAACATCAAAATTCATATTAAGCTGGTTTATAAACTTCTGAAATTCCTGATGCACTGAAGATTATTCATAGCTGGACATTTCCGGAGTCCTTCCTGCAGTGACTGTGAACCTCTTTGGAAATAGAATTTTTCATAATAATTTTTTACTTTCTCTTTCTTAAGAAGATCAGTACAGCATAGGTTTTAAAATGTAAACTTTAATTGTTTCACACACTACGCAGCCAAGATTTAAGAAAAATGCTATCATTATTCTGAATTCAGTAAGACTTCAGTGACATTGGCAGTGAATGATGAAATGTAGTGTTAGGTTACTTTAGTGGGTTGTAACCGAAGGTAAAGGCAGAGAGATTAACAAAAAAAAAAAAAGATCAGCGCTGAGTGATTAGTGGTTCTTTATAACATACACCACAACATCAAAAAAAAAAAAAAAAAAAGAGGAGGGAATAGATAGGTTAACTTTTCCTCCTCCGAGGAGGATAACATTGATGACATTCATGTATTCTCTCTCTCTCTCTCTCTCTCTCTCTCTCTCTCTCTCTCTCTCTCTCTCTCTCTCTCTCTCTGTGTGTGTGTATGTGTGTCTAAAGAGAATTATCTTAATAGTACGAATAAATCTCCACTGAATTCCACTTTACCTGGGATGGCTATTCCCTAATGTTTCACTGAATGATCCAAAAATTATCGGCATTTTATGTAGTTAATATTGATTTTTTCTGTAACCGCTTGTACAATTACGCACTGGTTTGGCTTTCTAATTTCTTCATCTCTATTGGAACAGTCACCCCGTGCTTCTGTGTTACAAAAGTGTTTTCCTTTCTTGAAGATTCATGTCAGTGAAGCAATTTCTTTTAACTGTCCATGTAACCACTGGCAACAACGAAAGTATGCGTTTCTGAAATGTGTGAAATTGGATTCTTTATAGGCTTCAACTATTTTGCTGTTTTTTGTTGATTCTGATAACAGTGAAGGGACGAGAGCAATTGCTGAGAAAATTAATTAATAATGGGTGTGGTTAATAGCACAGAGGTGGAAGGAATAGTTGAAGATTTTGTAATGTCCGATGATGGGATCATAGGTACAGCAGGGAATACTTTTGGGTACAGGAGGGTAGGAAAAGGGGAAAACAATCCGTAAATTATGGAATAAGGGAATAAAAGGGGGATTAATGCAAAAAATCAGGTTACTTCATGTACAGTTGCATGACGGAAAAGAAGATCATGTGCAATATACAGAAGAAGGGGTAGGTTAGTGGAGATAAAAGGTCTATTGTAAACTAAAGAAGAAGTATTTGGGTAGGCTAAAGTACGTTGTCAATGGAGGCCGATGGAAACTGAAAAAAAGTGAAAATTAATTTGTTATTGCTTTGAAAAGCTGAATAATTTTCTTGTGACATTTATGACATAAAGTCAAAGTGTAATTTTAAGCACTTTATACGACCTTTAAATGCTCAAGAAATATCAGTGACATTCATGAAGCAATGTCTAGATGACCACATAGAGGAAAGTTTTTCTTTTTGATGAACAGATGGGAATCAATAAAAACAAAAGTTAAAAAGAAACATAATTATCTGACAAATGACAGTTTGCACTACCTTATCAGCAAGAGAAACCACAATGCACCATTACCCCAACACTAGAGAGCAATTGCTTAGACCTGTGTTTAGGATGAGTATTAGAAAAGGATTTTAGTTGTAACAGTGGATAGAGTCGTGGCTGAGTAGCACAGCATTGCCGTTGGTAGAAGTGTGTAGTGCAAAAGACAATGTAAAGATGACCTCTGAAATACTAAACAAGTTTTTCAACAAGTTTGTTAAGAGTTACATGAGGTTATATTTAATGAGGTGCGTTCTTATCCTATGGCTGAAGTTTTATTAAGTCTATTATCTCTACACTGGGACTGTTTTCTCTCGGGATTGCCAATTTATCCCATAATTATCTCTCAGTAGCACCACCACCACGAACAGAAAAAGGCATGTTGGTACAGTCAGCCAAAACCATTTTCTTAAGTTTCATTTACAAAGTAAGTACGTTACCGTTTTTGTTTTGCACAAAAATAATCAAAACGTTAACGCATGAGGAAAACACAATG
>JANJGK010000008.1:61742392-61764892 GCA_039081455.1 Macrobrachium rosenbergii
TATATATATATATATATATATATATATATATATATATATATATATATATATATATATATATATATATATATATATATATATATATATATATATATATATATATATATATATATATATATATATATATATATATATATATATATATATATATATATATATATATATATATATATATATATATATATATATATATATATATATATATATATATATATATATATATATATATATATATATATATATATATATATATATATATATATATATATATATATATATATATATATATATATATATATATATATATATATATATATATATATATATATATATATATATATCGATGGCTTCTATAACCTGTTTATTTCCTAATATAACTGAACTGAAAAAAAAAATTCACTTTGGTTTGTATGATTCAAATACAGTAAGAGATACTAAAAAAACTGTAGGACCGATAGGTTTAGAGCTCATGAAGGGAAAACTTTTCCTGCATAATGATGCTTGTTAAGCTGTAAATGGGCAATCTTTAATGTGGATTAATAATATACGTTCTAGCTCGTGTCTTAAGAAGCGTAATATATCCCCAGCATTCTTTTGTTTTAGTTACGAGAGATCTCTCAAAGAAGTGTATATTACGCTTAGTTGGTGATGATATATTATTTTTTTTTCTTTGAATCACTGAAAAATCATAAAGCTATTGGTAGTTGTGCTGTTCAAGATTTCCCAATCATTTATCTTGATTTTCGTGTGATTATTCATTCTTTAAAACCCAACCTCATTTTACGGATATTGTTGGTTCATTATGTTCTTGCCTACAGGTATAAATCATGAGGCTACTTTTTGGATATATCTCCTTTCTCTTTATAAATCACTTTATCTGATACTGAGCAAATATATCCACTTTCAGTAAATGATATTGATCGTACTGGCTAGGAAATACTAGCTTACTTTTACATGTGTTTCACACCCCAATCTTACGTCTAGTAGCTATTAAAAATCTCACGAGAACTCTCAAGCGTCTTATCAGCATTAACACTTTAGCATGTAACATTAAAAAAATTAATCTTTTGCTTTACTAATGACACGGGTATTTATTGTAAAAGACAGCATTTAATGGGCTCTGCCTTCCGCCTAGTGTTTTATCTCCTTCCTCCAGTTAAAAAAGTAATCACAGCCCGTTTCCTGTCACAATTACATTGTTTTACGTAAATAGATTCTGTAAAGATGAAAATGAAAATCTTGCCTATCACTTCCAAAATAGGTAATAGGTTGGATATCTAATAATAAATTGCAAATATTATCTGAAGGTACGAACACAAGAACTAGTTTCTTGATACTTTTTTTAATCTTCGTTCTTAGTAGATAGGCGTAATTGCAATATCAACAGTTTCACTTTGCTTACTGTTCTAATTATCTTCAACGAACCTCGGTCTGCATTTTTATAATGCCAATAAAATATTCATAAATCTACTATAGCTGTTTTAGATGTAAAATATCCACAAAAACACACTAAAAGTATTTGTTACATGTATGCGTATATTAATAAAGGCATACACAAACAATAATACACACAAATAAATATAACTGTGTTTGCATGCGCTGGTGCCTGCAAATTCCCTAATGTAGTGTATACTTGGGTAAATGTTCATTAGAGGAAGCATTCCCAGGATTAAAGAATCCAAAAATCAATTCCAGGCACTTGTCAGTCTATATTGCAGTCACATTTATTAACTATGATGTTTATCCCTTATCCTGTAATAAATCGAGGTCCCCTTATAACGACATAACTTGAATTCTATTCCTTGGCTCACATTGATTTATACTGGCAAATGATAAAACAATTACATCAGGAAAAAATGAAGTTATACCAAATAAGATCGTCTTTATGTAAAAGATATTTTATCTCAGTAGATACGTAAAATGGAGCGTTTAACCGTTACGGATATCATAGCATTAAGTCAAATGGTTATTTATCCAGCATGCTCTAAAAGAGATAAAATTGTTCCCTCGTGGGCAGTAAAACTTTACTATTTAAGTACTTTTTGATTACAACAACACTTAACGCAACCATCAGTCTCACAAATGGGGCGCTACTTAAAATGAAGCTGTCAGTCTCGCGCTGTTATGGAGCATTGCTTTCTTAATGGAAATGTCCAATGCAGGGTTTGAAATATATATTTCCTGAATTTGGCTCTCAATGTAAAAAATTTTCCATAAAGTACTAATTTCCTTTCATTAAAATGGACTTTATAACTTTCACTCGGATAAAAAGAATATTAATGAAAACATAGATATTATTAGTAATTAAAGCTAATATCATAAATTATGAAAACATTTAATGATCCTTCTTATCGTTTTAACATTTGAACCTCAGCTTGATAAAGGCATTCTGTGTCAAACCCATCGACGATGAGTGAATGAAAGTTTTGGGAAATGTTCCATCACCGCATATCCGAACCATGGCCATGGCTACACGTTTTGCATATCTATCTATCTATCTATCTATCTATCTATATATATATATATATATATATATATATATATATATATATATATATATATATATATATATATATATATATATATATATATATATATATATATATATATATATATATATATATATATATATATATATATATATATATATATATATATATATATATATATATATATATATATATATATATATATATATATATATATATATATATATATATATATATATATATAAGTGAATGTTTGTATGTTTGATCATATACTTGTGCACTATAGATATCCAAACCGCTTGACCAATCTAGACAAAATTTAGCACATGGCCATAACTTGACCAACTTAGATAATAGGGTAGGTTTCAAACTGTAAAACCTTCTCCTCCCTTATCCCCCTCCCCACTTTCTTCTTCCCTTAGTAACGTATGTGGTAAATAAACTCTACAGGTTTACCATACCTCATTTCATGTACTCAAGATCATAGAAATATATTATTGGAAATGTTTTTCAGTTACCACAGCAATACCTGGATAAAAAGACGGACAGCATAATAAAGTCAGGATAAAAGGGACGGCCAACACAATAATACATGGATAAATGAGACAAAATTATTATTATAAATAAAATAGTTTACCAGACCATTGAGCTGACTAATAGCTCTCATAGGGCTGGCCAAAACAGACAGTACAGTAATACCTGGATAAAAAGGAGTCACCAAAGTAATACCAAGATAAAGGTGACAGACAGTACAGTAATAACTGGATAAAAGGGACAGTCACCACAGTAATATCTGTATAAAAGGGACAGTCACCAATGTAATATCTGGATAAAAGGGACAGGTAGTACAATAATACCTGGTTAAAGGGGACAGACAACACAGTAATACCTGGTTAAAGGGGACAGACAGCACAGTATTACCTGGATAAAAGGGACAGTCACCACAGTAATACCTGGATAAAAGGGACAGTCACCACAGTAACAACTGGAGAAAGGGGACAGACAGTGCAATAATAACTGGATAAAAGGGACAGTCGTCACAGTAATATCTGTATAAAAGGGACAGTCACCACTGCAATACCTGGATAAAAGGATCAGATCATACAGAAATACCTGGTTAAAGGGGACGGAGAGCACAGTGATACCTTGTTAAAGAGAACAGTCAGTACAGTAA
Organism: Macrobrachium rosenbergii; assembly: GCA_039081455.1. Taxonomy (NCBI): domain Eukaryota; kingdom Metazoa; phylum Arthropoda; class Malacostraca; order Decapoda; family Palaemonidae; genus Macrobrachium; species Macrobrachium rosenbergii. The sequence goes on from JANJGK010000008.1 coordinate 61,746,056, forward strand.
TACCTGGATAAAAGGCACAGTCACCACAGTATTACCTGGATAAAAGGGGCAAACAGCACAGTAGTACCTGGTTAAACGTGACACACAGTACAGTGATACCTAGTTAAAGGTGTCAGACAACACAGTAATACCTGGATAAAAGGAATAGTCGCCACCGTAATACTTGAATAAAAGGGACAGTCACCACAGTAATACCTGGATAAAAGGGACAGTCACCACAGCAATACCCAGTAATACCTGGATAAAAGGGACAGACAGTACAGTAATACCTGGTTAAAGGGGACAGACAGAACAGTAATACCTGTTTGAAGGGGACAGACATTATATTAATAACTTGATAAAAGGGACAGTCACCACACTAATATCTGGATAAAAGGGACAGTCACACAGTAATATCTGTTAAAGGAGACAGACAGCACATTAATACCTGGTTAAAGGTGACACACAGTACACTGATACATAGTTAAAGGTGTCAGACAGCACAGTAATACCTGGATAAAAGGGGTAGTCACCATAGTAATACGTATATAAAATGGACAGTCACCAAAGTAATACTGGATACAAGGGACAGCCACCACAGTAATACTTGGGTAAAAGGGACAGTCACCACAACAATACCTGGATGAAAGGGAGAGACAGCACAGTAATATCTGGATAAAAGGGACAGTCACCACAACAATACCTGGATGAAAGGGAGAGACAGCACAGTAATATCTGGATAAAAGGGACAGTCACCACAGTAATAATAGGATAAAAGTGACAGCCACCACCGTAATTTCTGATAAAAGGGACAGACAGTACAGTAATACCTGGCTAAAGAGGACAGGCAGCACAGTAATACCTGTTTAAAGGGGATAAACAGCATAGTAATACCTGGATAAAAGGACACTCACCACAGTAATACCTGGATAAAAGGGCCAGACAATACAGTAATACCTGGTTAAAGAGGACAGGCAACACAGTAATAGCTGGTTAAAGGGGACAGACAGCATAGTAATACCTGGATAAAGAGAACAGTTACCACAGTAATACCTGGATAACAGGGACAGACAGCACAGTAATACCTGGTTAAAGGTGATGAACAGTACAGTATCACCTGGTTAAAGGTGCCAGACAGCATAGTAATACCTGGATGAAAGGGACAGTCACCATAGTAATACCTGGATAAAAGATACAGACAGAGCAGTAATATCTGGATAAAAGGGACAGTCACCACAGTAATTTCTGGATAAAAGGGACAGTCATCATGGTAATACCTGGATAAATGAGATAGACAGCACAGAAATACCCAGATAAAATGGACAGTCACCACAGTAATACCTGTCAGTTCACCCACGGCTGCTTGATGGGTGAATGTTCACATAAAAAAATGTAGAACTGTCAGTCAGGCTATATGGAGGCAACGAGTAAGAGGCAGAGTCAAGTTGTATTCTAATTTACTGATACAAAATCTCTGACAGGTCAAGAACTCTTCCAAGCGGAAAAGTAGAATTTGACATTAGGAGAAAATGGAGGGACATCTATATGCAGTCAGATGTGTTTTCTCACCCCTGGAGAATGGTTAACAATTCTATATATAAATTAAGAAAAAGTTTCAACCACATATGGTTAAAAAGCTCGCAATGCCGCACATACATTAGTAATTACAGTTCTGACATGGACATAAAAAATCTTCTGAAAAATGATAAAAGATCACATGAATCAAGAGCGCTGGAACTGTTTCCTGAGTACTGGTGTGTCATGTAGATTTTTGTTTTGAAGCAACGATGGCCTGGGGGTCTTGGTGACAGCTCTGGACCTCACAGTACTCCCCCCACACCCCCCGAAAGTAAGCCTAGGAGAGTGGGTCATAGTCTGGGATATAGACTGGTTTTAATCTGTCTGCGGAGACCGAGGTGATTTTCCCCTTCCACCATCAGCTGATATGGTTTCTCTCTGCGTTGTGGTTTGCAGTGTGGTCCCAAGTTGACTGGAGAGAAGTGGGTGGCTTGTATGCGTCTATTCTTGTGAACGCATACTTTGCTCATTTAAGGCCTTCGGGGACGTATGTTGTCTTCACCAGCACGATGTTTTCCAATGCTCTATGAACGAATGGAAGATTCATGGACTCTGTCGTGTCTTGAAAAACATCTGCCGGTATTGTCAATATTTGGCCGTAGAGTGCTTCAGCCAGTGATGCATTGAATGCTGCATGTGGGGCTGTTCTTAATCCCAGAAAGACCCATGGTAATTCCTTTCTTCACCTCCCACCTTGAATCTGCCAGCGGGTGCTGATTTGAGGGAATGCTGCAACAGCTCCATCATGCCATTTGCTTCTGGGTTGTCTGCTGGTTATGTACTGCAGTACCCTGTGCCTACTGACCCAGTGTATTACTGCTTTTGCACAACTCTGCTGTCTGCTTCCTCACCGGTATTGCTTCTGGCCATCTGGTGTTCCTGTCGATGATTGTGAAGAGATACCTGTACCCCTTGAAAGGGGGCAGGGGTCACGTGATGTGGATGTGGATGTGGGACAGTTGTCAATGTGTTGTGTGAAATTCTCCTATCCCTGTCTCTGTGTGCCTCATTATTTTTTTATGTTTGGCATGGGAAGCATTCTCTTGCCCACTTTTTGAAGTCCGCTTTCATTTTCCACCAGAGGGTGGCAGTACGGTACGGTACGGAAAAAATATCGTAATTCCGATAGCTTAAAAATATTGTACCGTAATTTCGTACCATACCTAAAGAACCGTACCGTACTGGTACGATAAAAGAAAATTTCGTACCGTAATTTTGTACCTGATTTCGTACCTCTGCCATTACATTTCTGTGAAAATTAATCAATAATATTATCCTTGCAAACAATTCCTCCTCCAGTTTCAATACTCACTTAGGCTACCATACTGTGTTTTTTAACTTTTTTGCAATTAGTGGAGATTACTATAAATATCTTAAGTAGCCTATGTGTGTGTGTCAGAGAGAGAGAGAGAGAGATTATATTTTTATTCTCGAGTAGGTTTACCATTTATTACATTCTGGCACTTTCCAGAGCCAGAGGTGAAGGCTGCAAAACTTTATTAGACAAACAAAATGAGAAAGGAAGGAGGCGGGTCAACTAGAATTGCAATTATATTTGCTCCTGTTAGCATGTGCAGCCCTTTTGAACCTACATATAACATATACATTTGTATTTTTATCATAGAATTATAATTAATCAAAGCAGTTAATCTATAATAGGCTACAGTAATAGGAAATTCTAAAGATATGTCAACATTGGCCTCGTACTTTATTATGAATGGACTATAACTTCCACAGGTATATAAACAAAAACTTCATTATCATCATTCACCGATTTTTTTAAGTGAACATTAATTCACATTAATAAACATAAGTCTTTTGATAATATTTTTGGGCGTAGAGATATCATTTAAAAAAAATTAGCTTCCACATACAGATGAGCGAAAAGATTCATTATTTTCACTCATTATTCTTTTAAGTAAAAATTGACTCTCACATCCATAAACTGGTCCTTTGATTATTTATTAGGTGTTGCAACGCAGGAACATAATAGATTCAACTATATCCTCTTTGAGCCCTAGCCGAAGTTCATCGAGGATATACCATAAACCTGAAAAAGTACGCTCTATACTAGCATGAGCCGAGTGACAGGAAGAGCCACTGCCACTTCGGCCAGTTTCTTCAAGTCTTGATGTGGATGACATTGCCACCTTCTGAAAATGTCTACATTCCTATCTATTCGCTTACAGCTGCCAAAGTTCTGTACCATTTGCCTAATGTCATGCATGCCAGTGCTTACTCGCTCACAGGCTTCATTGTTTTTGTCACTTGCATTCAAAAGCTGATCAATCACATCTATGTTTTCACCTGCCCTATCCTCGACATGAAGGCATTGTTCTTTGTTACTTGTCAGAAAGTATTGCATCATGCATTATTGCCTTGTTTACCTCTTTTTCTATTTCCACTTTTGACATCCTTCCTTCTCCACAACTCGCATAGATGCTTTTGAGCTATTATCTTCTGTGGCTGCTTAAGGAGACACTGAAACCTGGGATCTAACTATACAGCAGAGAGAAATGCCACATTATTAAGGAGTGTCTGTCTTCACACAAACCATGCGATGAGAAAATTCGGCTTTCACATCAGACATTTTTTCCTTTGCAGATTTCATTGTCAGTGATCGGGTTGCTCTCCGATTCAGTGAGATACCTAGACTACAGACGCCAGTGCGTCTCACTATGCCACTGACATTGTGGTGTATTAATGTAGCCATGTAGGCATGTTTCTCATTATTCTATCTCAAACTCAGTATATTGTATTTAATCTTTTTAGCTATATTAAATATGATCTTTCCCAATAATCAAATTTGAATGTCAATTTCCTTAAAATCTGTCGAGTTCCTTTGAATTTCCTTGAAATTTCAATTTCCTGGAAAGATAAGGTTGCATCTTAAAACATTCATCAGGGAAAAAATTAAGTTACCCCATCAAAAAGTCAATATTTGTCATCTGGTTTATCCGGGATGTAGGCAATCACAATGGAATAAATAAGTACGGAATGAGTACGGAAAAGGTACGGAAAAAATAACGTAATATCGTACCATACCGTACTTAAAAAGTAATATAGTACCGTAATTTCGTACCGTTCTTGCAGGTGGAAAAATACCATACCGTACCGTACTGCCACCCTTGCCGCTCCGACAAGGTTTGGGTGGTGGATCTGCCTGATGGGTGGGACAGGTTGTGAGCGAGGTTGAAGGTTTCTTTCTCAACCCTAATGGTAGGTATGAGTGAGGGCATCTGGTATTCATCTCCCAGGTGATGGTTGTCTCTCTGTCATTGATGGACAGGTCACTCTACGTAAGGTTGGGGTTCTCCCACCGAAGTCACTGTGGGTCCATGTCATCCTTCTGAGCCGATGCTATTTCAGTATATGCTATCCCAATCTGGACGGTTTTGATGGAGTTTCGGGAAAGGGCATCTTCCAGGTTGTTGGAAGAGCCCTTTAAGTATCTGATGGTGCAATAATGTTCTGCTATCGACGACAGGTGATGTTGCTGTCTTGGTGACCACCGGTTTCCACTTTTGGTGAAGGCGGATACCAACGGTTGGTGGTCTGTCTGCACCACGAATTTTTGTCCTAGAATGTGTCAGAAGTGGCAGATGGCTGTGGACTGCCAATAACTCTCAGTCGAACATGGAGTACTTTTGTTCTGCTGGTGATAACTTCTTGCCAAAGAACACCAACGGGCAATGATCATCATCTGTGTCTTGTTAAAAAACCGTACCCATCACTGTGCTGCTTGCATCAGTCGTTAGGGTGAGGGTTCTATGGAGTAAAGGAAAGATTAGTTTGGCAGCAGAGGTGATTGCTTTTTTAGCTAGTTTGAAGCTTTACCTTGTTTTGCATACTAACATAGTTTTTTTAGGTTTTCCTTTTAAACACTCATATATTGAGGCCATTATGTCATCAAGGTTAGATATGAAACAGTGGTAGTAGTTAATCATTCCCATGAATTCTTGGACTGCATTGGTTGTTATTGGTTTTGGGAGGTCGATGATTGCTTGGACCTTCTTAGGGAGGGTCTTATATGGTGGCCCAGGAATTCCACCACTGGTTTTGCCCTTTCACATTTGTCTTTTCAGACTATAAGTTCTTTTTCTTTAAGTATTTGCAGGACCAGTCTGACATCTCTCATGTGTTGTTTGATGTTGGGGTTGAATATCTGTATATTGTCAATGTAGGTGACACAGAAGTGTAGGTTGCCAAGGATTTCGTCCATCAGACCTGAGTTCTGAAGGCCGAAGCAGCTGTAGTTGAGGGTGTATGTGCTGAAGGGGGGGTAATAATGGCCATTTTTTTTCTGTCTTCCTTTGCAACCAGGACTTGGAAGCATCCCTTCAATGGTCAATCTTCGCGAATGTTTTGGCGCCTCCCATCTGGTCGGTTATGTCGGTGATATTCGGCAGTGTGTACCTGTCATGTACTGTCTTGATGTTGTGTCTCCTGCAGTTGCCATAGGGTTGTCATGTGCCATCAGGTTTTGGTGCCAAGTGTAGGGGAGATGCCCAGCAGCTGGAGCTTTTTGCCCATTCCATGTCGCAGAAGGCTTTTTTTTTTGGTGTGGACGATTTTTTCTGGGGCCATACATCTAAAATGGATGTGCAGTGAGGGACTTTTGGTGACTGTGTAGTGCTGGACATGGTGCTTTGCAGGTTTGGTCAGGTCGTGCTTCAGGTCATCCTTAGATACCTTCCAAATGCCCTTAGAATGTTCTTCTGTTTTGGGCTTGTATTTTGGTATGTTTTTCCACCTGGAGATCTGGTAGTGGTGTATGGGGGCAGTGGGGCCCCGTGGATAGCTGTCCATCTCTGTGTTGGTCTGCTGCTGTGGCTATAGGGTGGCTGCTGTTACGGTTGGTTGTGTAGTCTCCATCGACTTGTGGGCCAGGTGGACGCTGTTGACTGTTTTTGGGAAATCATTGAGGTACATGGTTGATGGGGAATGGTCGCGACTGTTTTGTGGAGTGATTTTGTAAGTAAGACATCTCTCACGAGGTCCACCATTGTTTCTGGGCAGCCATCTGTGGAGGGGATCATAATTAGCCACCATAGTTGTTTGTAGACATGCGACGGCTGGTGTTCTCCTACTGTTGCCCCTACATTGTCTAGGAATTTCCTAGCTCTGAGGGTGGGAGGCATGCTGAAGGATGACCTTAGTTGGGCCTTCAGGATTTCGTAGATGAAGGTTATCTTTTGGTCTGCAAGCCATTCTGCAATCTGCTTGAAGATGTTGTCTGACAGGAACTTGAGGGCGGTGTTGGCTTTGAGGGGTGAAGAGATCTTCTTTGACCTGAAGATGGTCTCTGCTCTGAACAACCAGGCCTCCGGGTTGTGGGTTGTGATGAGCGGTAGGCGGATGTTTGCTGCTGCAGCATTGTTGCTGGGTGGGCTGGTGCTGGTGATGGCAGCGTAGGTTATCTTCACGGTCACCAGTATAACGAAGTGGCAAGTAAGAGGCCGAGTCAAGGTATATTCTAATTCACTGATAGAAAATTTCTGGCAGTTCAAGAACTCTTGCAAGCAGAAAAGTAGAATTTGACATTAGAAGTAAAATGATGTGTTTTCTTACACCTGAAGAATGGTTACCAATTTTATGTACAAATTAGGAAGAAGTTTCAAAATACATATGGTTAGAAAGCTAACAATGCCTTACATACATTAATAATTACAGTTCTGACAAGGACATAAAGTATCTTCTAAAAAATGCACAAAAGATTGGTTGAATCAGGAGTGCTAGATCTGTGTCTCCGGAGAGTCTTGGTTCATCATGTAGATTTTTGTTTTGAAGCAAGGATGGCCTGAGGGTCCCAGTGACAGCTCTGGACCTCACAGGACTGTCAACACAAACCCCTCCCTCACTCCCTTCTCCCTTCCCTACACCTTCCCCCTCCCCCTTCCCTCTTCCTTTCCCATCCCCATCCCCTTCCCCTTTTTCCTCCTCTATATGTTGACTCTCATAAAGAGTTTTCCCGGGCAGTGCTGGGTTGGTCAGCTAGTGTGTGTGTGTGTGTCTGTGTGTGTATTATTACAGATATCCACTGCCATCATCTCTTTGCTTACTGATTGTAGGGGCTAGAATCCTGTGCTTTAAGGGGTGGCCACCCAGGACCTACACACAGACATTTGGAAGGGTATTTTTAGTGAGTGTCATTTGCATTGGGTCCAGGTAGGAAGTTACATCATTCACTAGGGAGAGCTTAATGCTAGGGACACCAATCTTACCAGATTTTAATACCTTTTTTCATCTATCTCCTACTGTATGAGCTTTGTACTGGTTCTCGATTGTTCTTTACAAATGTCAACTGATGTACAAATGCTGGAGAAAACAGCGTCTCCCCCTCAAGCAAAATCGGAAGTCATATAAGCCAGCCAGACTCTCTGCTCCATCTCAGTCTTACTCAGTCCGCTTTTCAGTCAATAAGAGAAGTCTTTCTGTATTCCTTAGCCATGTCATGTGCACAGCACTCTTTCTGTGAACTTGAACCATAGTCTACAAGCAGCCTGAGCCACAAGCTGCCACATGTGATCTAAAAGGAAGACTGCAGACCATCCAGCCATTATTGCAAAGTGCACATTGCAGTGCAACCCACGGTACGTCTCTTAGCATTCGATTATTAGTTTTCTGTTCCTTATCCTGAATCTATCGTTTCATTTCATAATTTCTCTCCCCAGTAAATACTCTTTGATATCACTTTACCCAGTGTTCAAGAGCTCCCCTGTGTGAATTAATTTCCCCTTTCTCATAGCAATACCTTAAGCTATTTCTACCATATGCTTATAATTGGTACTGAGGGAAACCACATTTCCACAAAGTTTTATCTGGGATTATTCTATTTCCAGACACGCATTACATCGTTCACGCTTGTTTTCCTGAACTTCCATCTTGCCTGAAGAATTCTTCCCTTGTTGCTTATCAATGTGTATTATTGCAAGAAACCAAAACCCATATTACCCAAGCCACAGGTTCTTCATTGTGCTGTGAATTTTATCATCGATTCCCTTATTGCAAGTAGAATCAGTAATTTGTTGTACTTTTAAATTCTGTTAGTGATTTCCTTTATAGAGAGGTGAATCAGCACTCTATTATTTGAAATGCCATAATCTGTGTGAAATAAAATAGAACCTGTATTGATCAGAACTTTCAATTGACGACCTTCCATTATTCTTATTTGAGATTTTATCTCCTCGGCTATTATTGGGGTTTTATGGCTGGCCAAGGTGAATGTTGTTCAAGGCTTATCTTAATTAATATTTCAGTAAAGTAACCAACCGTGGCCAAACGTAAAAGTGGCACTCTATAGCCAGGATTTTCTGCAGGAAAAGTTAGCAAAATTATTGTCTGCTAACTAGTTTGCAAAATTAACGCGTTCCTGAAATACATAATTTGATTTTTCAAATCTGCAAGGCAAGACTGGTAAAGGAATGAGGTAAGGTGTTGTCAAATCTCAGTGTTTGTTTTATTGAAGTGTGACAGATAGTGAATTGTAGAGTAATGCATGCTTAAATCTGGACTTTGTGAGAAGAAGCAGATTCAGCATTAGAGAAATTCCAAGAGTGAACGTGAGGGGTGGGCTGCGGAGTGGTTTTAATTCCTGCTCCGTCAACATTTCCCGAGTTAGCCAGAGCAGTGAGTTATCAAGTTAGGATTTACTTGCCACTTTGCATGCCAGCAAGTCGTGCATGAAACTGAATCCTTAGCTAGACTAGCTTAGTGCATGTGACATGAGAAGAAAGAGTGTGCAACTTTCTCTCAGATAGGGAAGTGGACATTTTGTCAGTCCATAGGACATAGGAATACCACTTTTGGCAACTCTAGTCCCGCTAAAAATATATCAAGCCAGCCATCTTGCATTGACATCATCAGCTACCTTGCCCTGCGCCATATAATTTCATTCAAAGAGAAAGTTTCGCTGAATTAAAAAATCCTTAGTTCCTAGAGTAATTGCTGTGTCACTTGCATATCAATTACTTAAAGAATTATTTGCATTTTATTCACGTACAAGAGATCAATAATTAAATTTGTCTCATAAATAAGAAAGATTTTCTTTTGCCTTAGTGGCATGTGTATATTTTTTAATACACATGACCAGTAGCCATTAGAGTTCGTTCACAACAAACCCACGTGGTCGAATACCATTCATTGTCCAAAGTGTCAACGAGCTACATGATCCAATTCATTAAACAAACGCATAGCTGTTTTGAATTTCGCACAAGTAAATTACAATCACTATTAGTATATTACAATTCATTTACACTAGCAGGAACAGAATACGTAATTGTTATCTATTTGAGAGTGTAGTCAATTGGATTAATCAAAACATAAACTCCTCGTCAGTATTATCACGATACTCATTTGAGAGAGAGAGAGAGAGAGAGAGAGAGAGAGAGAGAGAGAGAGAGAGAGAGAGAGAGAGAGAGAGAGAGAGAGAATTTCAGTAAACCTTAACCGTACGCTATTTTTTTTTTTGTTTTACCTATATTCATAGTAGGAATGTTTTGTTAGAATTTGGATGTGTATCAGCTGATGAATGCAAACCATTGATTTATAACAGTTGAGTTTTAAGAACAAAATCAGAACCCCAAGGTTATGTGCTAAATAAATCTATGGGGTAGCCTTATATATTCAGTAGTGTATACTTTTATCTTTTACTCATTTTATGTGTAGTGTTGTCACAAGTTTACACAGTTTTGTCCATGTTACTTGTGTAAATTTTCACAAGCCATTCATTAAGTATTTTTAGGTTACTGAGCGGGTGCTCGGGCCGTTTCTTCAAAGAAAAGAAAGGCAACCCAACCCAGTAAACCTCTGCATCACAGAACGAACCTGGGTGTAAGTTAAATTAACCATAGTTGAGTGAACTGTACCGCACAGTGGGTAATTCTCAAGACTTGCATACAAACCGCAAGCAATAACCACAAATTTGGTGCAAACCTCCAAGCATGTGTTGACAAATACTGCTTAGGCCAGGGCCTGTGGACACAGATCTGGCAGCCCCACCATGATTTCCACTCTCATAGCGAAAAGGAGTCCATAACCTTTTGGTTCTTAGGAACTAGACACGCACGAGTGCCAACCAAGGGATTTTCCATTTGCACTGCGACTGATCTGGTGCACTCCCAACTGAGTAACCCACCTGAAGTGTCTTCCCTTTTTTTTACTACTCATTGTGTGAGCTTTGCTTTGTGCAGAGTGCCATTCCTTTTGTACAATTTACTGTATGGTCAACTAGTGTCGTTCTTCGGGACCCACAGGCACACCAGTGCCACCCAAAAAGAGTTTTGTGTTTTACACAACCAGCACCTGTGCTATTAGACACGGTGCCAACAATTAGTGTGTCCTTCAACAATACCATAAGTCACTACAGTGCCCATGAGTCCTAAGAAGTTTTGCTCACCAAGGACCACTCCATTTAGTGTGACCATTTAACAGCACACTCAGCTATAGTGCCACCTGTAAACAGGTGCATTCCAGTCTAAGTGTCATCTTCGCAAGGGACACTTCCATAGTGTGCTTTCCAATCAACTCCGCCAAGGGCCGAGTGCCATTGTGTGCATGGCTCTATCCCCAGCTCATTTTGACACACCTAAAAACCACCCAGCAAAATGTCGCTGGAAACTTACCAAGCCCTCATGAATATGGGGAAAGATTTGGGTCTAAAGGGAGAGCATCTAACCCAGTGGGTATGGCAGCAGTTTGATGCCATGCTGCAAAGAAAATGGAAGGAGAGAGAAGAACAACGGAAGTACGAGAAGATCAACAGCAGTATGAACTAGCCAAGGAAGGAAGAGAAAGGAAAGAAAGAGAAGAACAATTGCAGAATGAACTGGCTAAGGAAGAAAGAGAACAGAAAGAAAGAAGAACAATGGCAGTATGAACTAGCAAAGGAAGAAGAACAGCTGCAGTATGAATTGGTAAAGGAATAAAGAGAAAGGAAAGAGAGAGAAGAACAGCAAAAGGGTGACAGCCCGGAAGACAGTGCTGTGGCTCTGGGCCAACAACAAACTACTAACCCCACACCTTCCATGCTTCATTCTAATATACCCAGCATTAACTTGCTCATGCCATCATGGGCTGACAATGAACCAGAAGTGTGGCTGGAAGAGGTAGAAAAGCTCTTCTCTAACTACAATACCACAGAGACAGAAAGGGCCTTGCTTCTTGCCAGCATATGACTGGTAAAGCCAAGGCCACCCTTTGCACGCTGACTAATGGTGCCAAGGGAAACATGGATGAAGTTCGCCGGGCCATAACCAAGGCCTGGGAGATTACACCAGAGAAATAAAGACAATGGTAGAGGTCTCTCCTGAAGGAAATCGGTCAGACCTGGGCTGAGTGGGGCTATCATAAGATCCAAGGTGGCCAGTGCTGTCTCAACGCCCTGTCGTGCACAGAACACAAGGACCTGTTCAACCAAATGCTGTTGGAGGATTTCTTCCAGTATAACTCTGGGCCCCTCACCGTGTACATCACAACAAACAACACCAGACATTCATGGAAGGCTGTCATACAGCCAACTCTTGGGAGACCTTCCACCCATCTTCCAGCATGTCTCACCGATGCATAGTGCCACCTAGTCATTTCTCAGGGACAGTTCACCCAAAGAATGGACTCCCTTCCAAGCCTCCAGTATGCAACCATTGCTGTAAGGTTGGGCATTCAGAGTCTGAGTGTCACTTTAAAGGGGAAGCTACTAAGAAGCTCCCTTCCAAGCCAGTACAAGTGTCACTACAAATCTAAAAGGAGAGCTGATGCAAAGCCCCCTCTGATTGTTTCGATCAACAAAGGACAATTCCTCCCTCTTCACGAAAGTTGGCCACCAGAAACTTCCTCCCTGAAAGTGAAAGGAAGTTGACAAGAAAATTTCTCCCTCCCCATGAAAGGAATTTTCACACTACCTCTGTAAGACATGCAAAATAAAGGGGCACTCCATGAACTGGTCAGGATGCCCCAGTAAGCAAATAATTTGCATTCCGGCTATAACCAAAGACATTCCTGGAGGCTATGACCTCCTCCTGAGGCAGAACTCCCTGTCTCAGCCCAACTCAAGGTCACCCAGGGGTTCTGCACCCATGGACTTCTAGTCAGGGACTCCTGAAGTAAAATCCCTGCCAGTGCCACTTGAGGACCTTGAGCAGTGCCATTCTCTGTCCACCATGGATGGTGAGCAGTTACCAAATTTGATTCCTGTGCCTTGCTCTGCCTTAGTGCCAGTGCCAGATCAAGTCATTGATCTTCCCTTGGGAGATCTCCCCAATTTACTTGGGGTGGTCATTGTCAATTGCAAGCCTCTCGCACCCAGTAATCCTTCTTACTCGTCACCATAGTCCTCAGAGGATGCACCTCTTGTGGACCATCCTATTATAAACCTTCTCTGGCCGACCAGGAACCGTCCTACCTGGACACAGAAGCTGTTATTGCCCTTGCTTCGGTTGTCTCAGCAGCCAGAGTGTGTGTGTGTGTATATATATATATATATATATATATATATATATATATATATATATATATATATATATATATATATATATATATATATATATATATATATATATATATATATATATATATATATATATATATATATATATATATATATATATATATATATATATATATATATATATATATATATATATATATATATATATATTAATATTTCTGCTGTTTGCCCTCGATGCATTTATTTGTAGTAATATCAGACTGACCAAGGCAGGAAAAGATGGGTGTATTGGCAGGGTCGCATAGACAGTTCAAACTTTTAACATTCGTTCGTAACAAGAATTCAGTAGCATTAGGGATTTAACCCCCATAGGAAAATTTCCATAATCAACCTTATGATAGGTGGCGTTAAGCTTTCTTTATCTGTTCTCTTCGGCGAATGTTTTGACAAAGTTTCAGACCCCCGAGGGCATGAACGGACGCCCCTGTTTTGACCCTCCTAGGTCGGGAAGGGAGAGAGAACCAGACTTCCGTCACGGACGCACACTCTATGCATCTCGGCCCCTTTGTCTCTTTGTTTATAGTCTATGTTAGTAGTGAAGTGGTGAATTCATCCCAGACTTCCAATCATCTGTTGTATGCCCAACAACTAGTCGTCCAAGGTAAAGTCTGTGTTTTGTTCAAAACTTTGTTAATTACTAGCCCCTTTTCTGTATTTCCAGTTTCCTTGTTTTGTCCTTCCGCCACCCTAATTATTAGATTACCAAGCCACAACTTGCTTGTACGAAGTCTAGATTAAACATAATTTCTATTGTTTAGCGACCTTCAACTATCCCAGCGAAGCAACTAGGAATTAGGGAAGGTTGAGCAAGATATTTCAAATTCTTTATGCAGCCTTGTGTCTCGAATCCATTGTTCGGAAGAGCCATTGTGTTTTTAATACTACATTAACGAGTAGAGATTGACTGCGTCTGAAGTAGGGCGACATTTATCATAATTTCCTTAGTCAATGGCATACTCTGTGTTGAGGTTAATTTCCCTCGACTGGTGACCTTGAGTGTTTAAACAGCTGTCTTTGAGGTTAATTTGTAGCTTCATTGACAGGTTACGTGTGTCCTTGGCATGCAGTGACTTATAAAAATTATGTAAATCAAGTAATAAAGTCATCAGCCAAGCCCTCACACATAACACTGGTGAGCTTGTATAGGATCTAAGTAAATTTTAGAGAAAGAATCTGGAGAAAAGAAAATTAATTACAATTAATTCCAAAGACAAAAGTCAGATATCTCATTCAATTTTACTCTTCCAAACAAGGAGACAGCACAAGGCATAATAATAATAATAAGAAGAAGAATGGTTAGAATACCAGGTATAATTAAGAATTAGCGTAGGTATAGGAAAAGTGTGCATTGAAGGCAGAGCAATTCATAATTTATAACATCTTAAGAAAGAGCACTTTTACCGTGTTCGGATATTGTGGGTGCATTCCATCGAAGGTCATAGGCCGAGTTGCCGTATGTGCTAATATTTTGCTAGTTTCCTCGGCCAAGGGACAATGCAGGGTATTGATTTCTTGTAGCGAGTCAAGTCGTCCAATCACGTATCCTAAAGACTGAATTTGCGAAGTTCATTTCATTTTCACAAAGTAGTAATCGCGATTCGGCAATTCCGATCGATATTGTGTTCATATAGTGGGAATCATTTCGAAACACTGTGTCACTGAAAGAGTAAACGAACGGAAATAGTTAATTTTACCATAAAATATACCTTTCAATAACGTGAATTTACGCGGGTCGGACAGCAGGGATAATCCTCTTGTTTAATTTCTGCACGGAAAATACGTTAACAAAAGACGCAAAAGACGCCTAGTATTTTCATTTTCCATCCGTAACATAAAATCCTTTAAAGTGTTGAGATATTTAGAGTAAATCTGGATGTCTGCATTTGCTTAGTGCATTGTGGGAGGAATTCGAATGCTTTGTGTAAATTGACTTTGGACAAACACCCGCCCTTTTTTTTTTTTTTATTCCTCCGCCGCGCGGTTGTTTTGAAATTTTTTTGAACTAGCGGGACTCACCCCTATGTCCGCCATCTTGAGACCTTTATTGTCACTGTTGTGGTGACCAGGCTTTGTCTTCAGACACCTCTTGGAACTACTTTCTTTCGGCATAGTAGATCCATTTCGCAATATTTTAGCTAGACAGACTTCGGTAGATAAAACCAAGGTACAATTTAGTCAGGGAACGATAGGTCTTAGTTAGGATTAATACAAATAGCAAGTTTCTATACAAATACCCGACGTAAAGAAAATCATATAAAGAAAGAACTTACAATTTTACTCCAACTCATTGTAGATGTCGTCTGGTTAAGATTGTTGAAGACAATCCTCTCATTGCGAGATGATGTATCTACATTTCATTAACCCTGCCAATTTGTGCACTGGAAACAAAATTTGAACTTAAACTGTTCTCAATCAGCCCAAAAAAATTGGCTGACTGAAAATCTCTCTCTCTCTCTCTCCCAGTAAGCCTAATTGAGTATGCGTGACCCTCTTCAAAGAAAGAAGGCCCAACACTAGGACAATTAATTTAATTAAACCAAATAAAAGCAACACCTCTGTCCTGCAAGTAGATGAGGACAAGTTAAAACTTAATTACAGTGATAAACTGTCGGTCACGAGTGAGGCCTGTTACCCATACCTAAGCAAAACAGTAGCTTTTCACCCTCTGAAAGAAGAAGGGGTTTAGCACTGGGTACTGGGACCAGCCACTCACGAGGATCTTTAAAGAAAAAGCAACCAAATTCACTCTATTCCACAGTGCCAGTAATTTGCAGCACTGTCATCAACTGAATAAGCTTACTTCTCTCTCTCTCTCTCTCTCTCTCTCTTTTATTTTCCTCTTTACTCTCATGCAATTGTTACACTCTGATGGGGTAGAGTGCCTTTCCTCCCTTATAGCCTAGTTGGACTCAAGTATAGGGTTCTGGGAACACATTGGCACCATAGTGCCACCAATCAAGCAACTAGAAACGATAAACAAAACCAATCAAAAGGGAACACAGAAGAGAAAGTCCTTCTGGTACCTAACCTGCACCAGTGCCTAAGGATACTGAGTGCCACCAGTGTGACCTTTACACGGCACACCCAACCACAGTGCCACCTTTTGAAAGGGTGCCACATCACTGACGGGACACTTCCTCGCTGCCCAGGTACGCCCAGTCGACCCGGTTAGACACCCTTCCCCAACAAAACCATGGCAGCAGAGACTTATAAACCCTTCCTGGATCTGGGGACAGCGGCAGGTCTCACAGGCTCGGAACTTACCACCTGGGTCAAGGAGCAAGTGGACGACTTGGCCAAGCGGGAGAAGGAAGAAAGACTCGAACGGCGGAATTAGGAAGCCGAACAGAGGAAGTATGAAGAAGAACGGAGGGTGTATGAAGCCGAGCAGAGGAGGTATGAAGCCGAGCAGAGACAGCTAGAAGAAGACAGAGAAGAAAGGAGACGACAGCATGAGTTAGCCTGCAAGGAAAGTGAGCTAGCCCTCAAGGAGAAGGAGCTTGAGCTGGAAAGAGCAAAAATGGAGAATGCCGAAGCTATGGCTAGACAGGAAGCCTCCAGCCCTACACCTGCTGTACCAAACGCTCCAAAATTCCCTCGTCCCAAGTGGACTGAGGACGAGCCAGAAGCATGGCTGGAGGAAATCGAGGCTCTCTTCGATAACTACAGCACCACGCAGACGGAGAGAGCCTTAACACTAGCCAAGCATATGGAGGGAAAAGACGAGGCAGCGGTTCGCTCACTGGAGAAGAGCCAGAGAGGCACCATGGTGGAAGTTCATACAGTCATTATGAAGGCCTACGAAATAACCCCAGAAAAATGGAGACAGCGGTTCCGAGGTCTTGCCAAGGAAGTCGGCTGGCCCTGGACTGAATGGGCCTGTCACAAGACCCAGTTTGGTACCCGCTGGTTCGACTCCTTGGCCTGCACGACGTTTGAGGATCTTTTCAATCAGACCATGTTAGAAGACCTTTACAAATGTGTGCCTGGGCCCCTTGCGTTATATCTTAATGATAAGCAGCCCACCTCACTTATGGAAGCCTGCCGCATGGCCGATTTGAGGGAAACTTTTAACCAGTCTCACAGCACCTCTCAGAAGCGCCTCGTTCCGCCGGCCTACCTCTCGAACTCCACTCGCCCGAAGAATGGACTGCCAAGCAAGCCTACGTGCACCCAATGTAAGAAGGTGGGGCACGCTGAAGCTGAGTTCCGATATAAACTAGGCACTAATAAGCAGCCTACTACTACCAGCCAGAACTCCTCTCCCGATTCATTCACTCAGCCCTCTCTACCAACAGTTACTGCAGGCCACTGAGCCCATCCAAGAGGCCCGTGCAAATCCTGTGGTGCTGCCAGTCACTACAATGCTGGATCTCCGGCCTGTCCACATCATGTCCCCACCACAAAATTTGTGAACCTCATTAGCACCTCATTTTCTGCGGCCGGTCAGCACAAGATCCTTTACCCTGAGAGACTGGAAACCCAGTCCATCTCAAAGGCCCCTCTTCAGAGCACTAGCCTGCCCATGACCCTTCCAGTCACAGTAGACACTGCGGCAGACATTAGCCTGATCGCCAGGGCCCAGCCGGTGCCATGGTTGACGAGAAAACCCAGTGGGAAATGAAGTGGATAGAGGACCACTCCATTACTGTTCCCACGGTCAAGCTCCAGGTCACGACACCTTGGGGCACGCTACCCCACCGCCTTGGCGTGGTGGGTGGAATTCGGCCCAGAGTGGACTTCCTGTTGGGACAGGACCTTCTCTGGGGAAGCTCATTACCAACGCCACTTCGCAGCCACGCTACCTCCTCCCGATAAGGACAAAACCCCATCTTCCACCTACCAAAGTAGTCAGCAGAAGGGGCAAACACCGAACCATTCTAGGCCTAGCCTTCTCCAGTCGAGAAGGGCTGGCCCACAAAGAGGTCCTCCCTCTCCCCGAAGAGATATTCAGGAGGAGCAGTACCGCTGCAGGACGTGCAAGCGGACAGGCCACTCCAGAAATTGGGAGGGCAGCCCAAGTAAGCAACGCCCAGCGGACGCCCCTGAACAAGACTCTCGCAGAGGCTACGATCTCCTGCTGGGGCAGGAATCTCTGCCGCAGCCAAGTTCAAGTCGTCCTTGAGGTATGGTACCTCCGGACCCCTTGTCAAGCATGCCTGACCCTCAACTGCTGCCAGTACCAATTGCGAGCACTGAGCAGTGCCACGCTCCGTCCGTCACAGACGTTGAGTTATCACTCGAAAAGGTCCCTATGCCGGGTCTAAATCATGAGGCGAATCCTCCTCCGGGAGATTCAGGATTCCCCACACCTTTGCTCATCGCAACTGGAGAGCCTCCAGCACCCGACACTTCTTTCCCAACTCTGTCCCCAGAGGATAAGCCCCTGGAGGATTAAATTGTTACACCTTCTCTGGGAGACCAGGAACTGGCCTCCTCGGATGCAGAAGTCGAGATCGCTCTCGCTCTGGTTGTCGCAGCAGCCAGAGTAGGGAGCCCTCCTGTAGCTCATGATGTTGCCCCTGACTTCACGCCTGCTAGCCCCTCTGGCCTGTTTGATGAGAGTAACTTTGTTTACTCTCATGAAACTTTCATCCTCTGGACTTTACTACAGAAGGTATTCTGTTCCTTATTTTGTCATTGTCATTTTCACTCTTTAAAGCATTTTAATTTTGTAAACTCTGTTTTAAGTTTTAATTAGTATTTTTTGTATCTTTTTAGCCAGAAAAGATGGGATATGGGTGATCCCGAAGAGCAGCTACTAATAAATTTGTCAA
>JANJGK010000008.1:61769892-61775344 GCA_039081455.1 Macrobrachium rosenbergii
ATTTAATTTGAAACATTCTTAAATGAAAATGTAGTAAAGCACGTTAAATCTACCGCAAAAGTTTCCAAATAAAAGTTTAGACTCAAAAATCCTTAAGACGGAGGCAAGAATACTTAAATAAAACTTCTCACCCAACAAGGAATGAAAGCACAAATTCCTTTGAAGCGCGACCATGCAAATATGAAGTGACAAAAAAAAAAAAAAAAAAAAAAAAACATGTTCTCGCAGAACCATCACATTTTTACTCGGGAGCACTTTTTTTTTGCTTCCTGCCCTGTTTGGTTCATACTCTGATCTCTGGCTGCAACGACATTTTCATTCAAATTTAGACTGCATTACTCTGTAAAACTGCTTCCCTTTTTCAGGTTCATACATAAACAGTAACATTTTCGTTTTTTCATTTTTTCTGAAACTTTTCCCTTATAATTCTCATCTGTCTCCCGACCAGCCCCACCTTTCTTTCTCTCTCTCTCTCTCTCTCTCTCTCTCTCTCTCTCTCTCTCTCTCTCTCTCTCTCTCTCAGTCTCTCTCTCTCTCTCTCTCTCTCTCTCTCTCTCCTCTCTCTCTCTGACGTAGTTGCTTCTTGCTCGCAAAATTAGGCAGGCCACTGTTGCAATCTGCGTGTCGTTTTCTAGCATAGGGTTTAATACTACTCAGTTTGCTTAGAGTTTTATCTTAGCTGCAATCAGAGTATGGAATAGTTTGCTTAGTGCATTCTTGGAATCTTCTGACCTCCAAATATTGATGCGAGGATCAAATTCATTCCTGCTCTCTGGTAATGTTTCCTGACTTTTAGGCGTATCGGTTTAATTTTCTATTGCCTTCAACTTATTTATGTAACACCTATTCCTTTAACTTCTCTCTTTTGAGGGATATTAGAAAACAAAATTGTGCTGTCAAACAATCTGGCTTATTTACAAGAGTCTCATACATATTAAAGGATGCTAGCGGAACATATATTGCTCATTAACAACAAAATATTTTTCATTAGATAAGTAAGGACTGCCATATTGGGATAACAGCCTACGTTTATTAGTGTTTCTTACCGATGTTTAGTTTTATATCGTTATAACCCCGGTATATATATACTAACTCTATAGAACACAATTATGATTAAAGTTAATTTTACGTAATTTTTTTATGTGTATCACGTGTCTTACATATGAATAAGTAGTAATTAAAAAACTTGAAGATCCAGCCACACCCATTCACGTATATATATATATATATATATATATATATATATATATATATATATATATATATATATATATATATATATATATATATATATAGAGAGAGAGAGAGAGAGAGAGAGAGAGAGAGAGAGGAGAGAGAGAGAGAGAGAGAGAGAGAGAGAGAGAGCATTAAGTTACAAATATCTAACTATCTATATATATACAGCATATATTATATATATATATATATATATATATATATATATATATATATATATATATATATATATATATATATATATATATATATATATATATATATATATATAAGTGAATGTTTGTATATTTGTTTGTCCACTATAGAAATCTGAACTGCTTGACACAGACCCAAACAAAATTTTGCACAAGCCTCTGCGGTCACTCCAGAAAGGTTTTTAGTTCAAAATCAAACCCCTACCTCGTGACAGACATACAGACACAGACAAAATAAATTAAATTTTCGTTTTTAACGTCATCCTTTCCTTCAGTGTTTACTGGGTTAATTCTTATTTTTCCCCTGATGCTCCAACTTTTATTCCATGTGCTGTCAGACGTATGGTTAACCTACAACAATAAATCCAGATCCCCTATAACATAAATTTTTTATTTAGTAATTTACGTGAATTTTATTATAAATTTATGATAATTATTGATATAAGTGTTTAACATATGCCTCACTACTTGGTTGTATTGCTAAATTGAATATTTTTGGCTTCGTTACAAAACATATTTCATAGCTATAAAGCAGGTAAACCTAAACCAGCAGGGTCCGAAAAAATTTTCTTCCTTAACACATGCCAGTTATCGTCCTCATTCGTGCAAGAGTAGTAGCTGCCTAGCTCAACATGACGGTGCAAGATGTATATTCCTATTTTTTGTTAGTTCAAATGCGATTTTTCTTATTAATTTGATCGTGTCCTCTTCGTTTTTGCCTTTGGAATTCGTTTATAGTGACTAGCTTTTGTAGCGCCACGATGGCGTTAAATCATTGTAATAAATTCGGGGGTTACTTTAAATGGAAATATATTTACAATTAGACCTGTTCTACTCAGGAAGACTGGGGAATAATAGGCAGGGGAAAGTAATATTCTGCCTCAGGGTTAAATAATTCAGCAATTATTCAAACGTTGAAGCATCAATGGGGGGATCCTCTTGGAGGGGGCCCTGATGATGTGAGGGCAGTGAGGATGTCAACTGCAAGAAACACAAGACAAGCAGTTATTCCCACAGCTCACGACACCATCTGCAATTAGAAAAATGCAAGTGGTTATGGTATGGAAATTATAACGATGTCGGCGAATTGAGGGGTTGCACACATGGTGCCAAGATAACTCGATTCTGGTGCGAACTGTGTACATTAACACTTCACACTGCGGTTAACTGAGTCAGGACTTTGTCAGAAAACGCACTTCAGAAAAGAAAAGGAATTTTAGTCAAAAGGCTTTAAGTTGCCTGACTGTTTGAAAAAAAAACCTTGAATCAGGACATTACCATATAACACAGCGGTGGGAGAGCCTCGTCGAAAAAGAATGCTGCAGGGATGGATGGGATGTGTTTAACCCTTTGATTTCGGTTGTAACGTATACGACGCATTTAATAAACTGGCCCGGAACACTGTTGTGTCGTATACGAGCACCGGTAATTTCCTTTTATGTGAAGGACTGATGATTGAAATACTGGCCTCTTTTTCTTGATATGGTAACAGTCTGTCAGTTGCCATACGGTGAATTCATATAAATTCACGTGTTTCCCTAAAATTCATTAGTCTTCATCAAGATGTCACAGGAGGAGGGGTCAAGGGTACGACATCCTCGAGTTGACCGCCGGCAGATCGAGAGAAGAGCTCTCGACGAGGATAACTATTTTATAGACCTTCTCGACTCATTTTCTGGATATGAAAATGAATCGGATTTAGAAGGAAATGAAATGGATAATTATGGTCCTGGTACAAGAGACAGTGATGAAATATCAACCGACAGTGAAAATGACGAAAATCTGCCACCTACAAATGAAAGCCAAGGTGTCAAAAGAAGGCGGAGACAGCGAAGTGACCCAGGTGATGAGTGGGAGTGGGCTGCCAGCAATTTCCAGCCCAGAGATTTCATATTTGACAGCAGTGGCAGTGGCATTACGTCGAAATGTAATGTGAATGAAAATTCAAAGGAAGTAGACTATTTTTTTGAATTTTTCGACAACGAATTTATGGGGCTGATTGCTGAAGAGACAAACCGTTATCAGAGATTCCTTGTTGATACGCTAGGAGATGCAGTGCCAAAGTATTTGCGAAAATTTGCTCAGGTTACTGTGGAGGAAATGATACGGTTCCTTTGTGTGATTATGATCATGTCGCATATAAGTAAACATCGCATCGTAGATTACTGGACTACGCTTGAGACATTCGAGACAAAAGGAGTGAGAAGGCTGATGGCAAGGGACAGATTTCTTCAGATTCTACGGGTTCTACATTTCGTTGATAATTCACAGGAAACAAGCCCAGATAATAAACTAAAAAAAATTAAACCCGTGCTCGACAGTGTGCGTAGAAAATTCCGGGAAAAATTTCAACCTTTCCAGGATTTATGCATAGATGAAAGTTTAATGTTATGGAAGGGAAGGCTAAGTTTCAAGCAGTACATTCCAGATAAAAGAAGTCGATTTGGAGTGAAAATATTTGAACTTTGTGATGCCAAAACGGATTATATTGTCGATTTTATAATCTATACTGGAAAAGATACAGAGATATTGGTACATGAGGATCTAGGGGTATCTGGTTCTGTGGTAAAAACATTTATGGCCTCGCATCTCGGAAAACATCACATCCTGTATTTCGATAATTGGTATTGCAGCCCAAAACTGCTCAAGTATTTGGGCGACAACGAAACAGGAGCATGTGGAACAGTCCGGAAAAATAGGAAATTTATGCCTAAATTTCCTGATGTGAACAAATCTGAGATTTCGTCTCAAAACTGCAATGGAATATTAGGTTTAAAATGGCAGGATAACAGGACAGTGTATATGTTATCTTCAGTACATGAAAATATAATGGTAGACTGTGAAAAAAGGTGTCGACCAGGGGAATTTGTGCAAAAACCTGCATGCGTTGTTGACTATAATAAGAAAATGCGGATTGTGGACAAGAACGACATGCTTATTAGTTCTGTGAAGTGTATCCGTAAAACCACGAGATGGTACATAAAACTATTTTTCCGTCTGCTTGATATGATACTAGTAAACTGTCATCACTTGCATGGATTTGTTACTGGCAAGAAAGGGTCATATTTACAGTTTTCTAAGTCAGTCGTTCTGCAGTTGATTGAAAGGTACCCTCCAGCACCTAACAAGATAATTACCCGCACCGTAATAACGCAGCCAAGGCGGCTAACAGAAAGACACTTTCCTGATCCAGTTCCCTCAACAGAAAAACAACTGCGACCTAGACTAAGATGTCGTGTGTGCTCGCATACATCCCGTAGGCCCAAGAAAGGCCAGCAGACATATTTCATGTGTAAAGACTGCAATGTAGGACTATGTGTCGCTCCTTGTTTCAGAGAATACCACACACTTCTGAATTACTAGAATTCTGTCGTAAAAGTTTTGTCAAGATTATTATGTTCAGCTTATTAAATATTCAGATTCATAACCATTTGTTATTCACATTGTTTGATTTCATTCAACTTATGTCATAAAAGCTTCTTCCAATCATATTGAGTCTTATGTGTTTATACATTTTCTGATTTTGTTTTTTTATCTACAGCAAAAAGATTTTTGTAAAAATAAATGTTGAAATTCATCCGTATTATAATTTTCTTCATCAAATTATGGCTTTAGTCTTTAGTGAGAGAGAGAGAGAGAGAGAGAGAGAGAGAGAGAGAGAGAGAGAGAGAGAGAGAGAGAGAGAGAGAGAGAGAGAGTAAATTACTATTTTGCGTTTAATGTTCCTTTTCTGTCCTTTGAAGACTGGATATCATAAAATATAAAATGAGTCGCATGTAATGTAAATCTGATAATCATGGTATTGATGATTTATGATATATGAGAATAATAATAACAATATAATAACCGTTACCATGAGATTAATGAATATAGACAATGTTGTTATTATTATTATTATTATTATTATTATTATTATTATTATTATTATTATTATTATTATTATTATTATTATTATTATTCAGAAGATGAACCCTATCCATATGAAACAAGCCCACAGGGGTAACTAACTTGAAATTCAAGCA
>JANJGK010000008.1:61775444-61811010 GCA_039081455.1 Macrobrachium rosenbergii
TTTTTCTTGTTTTGAGTGGAACCACTTTAGACTTGAGAAAATATTCACATTCTGTTTAAAGAAACGTAAAAGTTACTTTGAATGCAAAGAACATCGAAAGAAACTTGTACATGTAGCAACTTTTCCGTAACATTCTGTATATTTCTCCCCTTTTCAAGTATAGATTAAGACTATTTCTAAAGGATACCTCTCTCTCTCTCTCTCTCTCTCTCTCTCTCTCTCTCTCTCTCTCTCTCTCTCTCTCTCTCTCTCTCTCCAGTGAGATTCATATCTTCAATAAAATGTATCTGGTACTTTCACGGATTCCACGGCTCCTGTATCCGATTAATTTGCATTTTTGCATAATAACCAGTGTATATGAATCTATTTCAACGAATGTTGAAAGAAAATAACTGTTTTCAAAACAATATGACATGTATGGAGAATGTGATGGTTATTTTTTGAGCAAGAGAGAGAATGTGTAGTGAATTTTCTCGTTGCAACCTCCGTCAAAAAAAAAAAAAAACTATTTCGAGTTGAACTCAAACTCCACTACATTTCTCAATTAGTGAATCAAATCGATCTTTAATTTTATTACTAAAGTCAGATTACTTAAAGATAACAACCAAAATTTTCAGTCTTAAATTTTTTTTTAACGATCTCAAACATTTAAGCTAGGTCACAACCTTATTTACACAGTATGATAGACACTTATAACTTAAGTGCATTCTCCTTTCGATTAACATATATTTAATTTTTGTTCAAATAATTGAGAGGGTTATACACTGGGTTCAACTGTATACGGTATATTTTTACATTCTACATGGTGGAAGATTGATAAAGGGCAGAACCAAAATATCAGTTAAAATTATTTCTTAGTCTCTGACCGCGGCGGCCGAGTCCTATAATCATATCAAACTAGTACAATGAAAATATGATCTCAAGAACACTGGCAGACTCGTTAACCAAAATAATTTAGTTGGGAAGACAGCTATTTAATAATAGCTTATAAAAAATCAAAACACGCTTTTATTAAAATGCACTAAAAAGTAAAAAAATGTTTTGAGACACCAGGATTTTCTTACAATTAATCAGGTTTAAAAAAAAATAAAGCGTGGGCGCCAAACATGGAAAGAAATGCTAAAAAAAAAAAAAAAAAAAAAAAAAAAAAATATATATATATATATATATATATATATATATATATATATATATATATATATATATATATATATATATATATATATATATATATATATATATATATATTTCTTTTTGTTGTAGCGTTTCCTTCCATGTTTGGCGTCCGTTTTTATTTTTGTACACATGAGTAATTGTAAGAAAATCCTGGTGTCTCAAAAAATTTATTTTTACTTTTAGTGAATTTTAATAAAAACGTGTTTCAATTTTTTATATATTTTTCTATTTTATACTTTTTAGTTTTTACAGAAATTGTAACGGGTTTATGACTGTAGCTAACGAAATTGAACGTGACAGCATGTCGACCCAAAGAAGGTTTAAAAAATCCATAGAGATATTAACTTGTTCTACCGAGTCAAAGATGGTATGAAAACTCTAAAGAGTTATCCACTTCATACAAATCCTGAGATACAGGGAGAGGTCACTGTAGGGTAATTAGAGGTCAGTGCTGACCTATTGATCATGTAAGGTTGTACTGTCACCAGGAATGAGTAACCGTGCAAAATTTCAAGTCCATCGGACGAAGGGAACAAGTCGAAAATTGAGTTACAAGTTTTGACCCAAACAGATGGACAGACACAGAGGTTAAAAAGCGTGCAATAAAAGCCGGATTGACTGGTATGACTATCTTGAATCTGACCTGGAGAAAGAGAAGATGGGGTGTTAATTATTTCGGCTAACCACCAGGAGAGGCAGCGATACTTTCTGTGTTAACAGGCCATGATTACTGGGCCCTCGGGCTGTTTATCATCTCATTTCAAGTAACAGTTTCTAAAAGAGGAAACAGAAACCTGAGGTATTTTATTCTTAAAACTTACGGAAACCGTTAGGGCCCCACAGATAATTTGTACTCATGAAGCCTTCAAAGAAACAGCGTCTGGGAATGTATTATCGAGCACAAAGGCAATTAGGGAATGTAGCCTGGATGGTTTAAGGAAGTTTGAAGGCCTTGTTTTGCTGTTTCTGGAATTTTCAGGGTGCTCACATGTCCATATTCAAATGTTAAACCGCATGGCCGTCAGAAGAAAGGGGAAGGTGTATGAACGGCGGATATAGATCAGGAAAGTGTATATAGAGAATCGTGACAAAAAAAGAATAAGGACAAGAGGACAAAAGATATCTTCTGCTGCCCACACACACACACTCACACACAGAGTTAGGAAAAATTTTAAACAATGATATCGAAGCTGATAATTAGTAATACCTCTATAAACCTCTAGCCACAAATACAGAATTACCATTTACTTATGATGAAAAAGCTAAGTTTTCTTGCTCGCTACTGCATACAAAAAAAGCAACTTTTCTACCGGCTCTGCTTGATGTGTGCACTGAGAGTAGGAAGGTATGGTTTAATACACAATGAAGACTAACCATATCTAAAACATGGTCTGTGTGAAGGTCAAACTCAAGCTTTGCGCGCGAGATCTTGGATAGGACACCAATAGAATGGGAAATTTATATGATATGTTGTCCTGGTGTAAACTTATTTAATAAAGATTTATGAACCAACATTCACCACTATCATCAGTGAACTATTATACGATAAAATTATTCTCTGTTTTATTACAGATTTACTCTATTATTTTTCGATAGCTATGAAATGTGTTTTTAAATCTTAGATTCATGCCATAGTGGTACCAAATTCGGAATAACATTGGAAATGCATTAATACATTAACTATGGTTTTTTTTTTTACAGGCGATCCAATAATTTCAGAGATGGAATGTTTCAATATTTCAAATAAAATGGCGTTTTTGCACTGCTAGATCAAAATGATTCTATTTCTGTTAATACAGTAACTTAGGAACTGCATGTTTTGGTCTTGGTTTCCAGATTCTTAGATATTTGTGCTTATTGCGCTCTTTTCCGAAATACGTTTTTCCTTACTGTTTCTTGATATTCCATTTGGAATTAACTGCGCTCTTACAATTTCAAAAAAGCTCGTAGCTCGTCAAACTCTGTGGCCTTAGGAAAATTAATGTCCTGATAAGAACTTATTATTTTGTTTATTTTTAAGAAGAGATTTTTACGAGAAAACTTCAGAATAATTTTCTTTTACAGCCAAATCGGTACAAATAGTCGGCGCTGAAAAGCGAGCGAATGGTAGTCTTTTGGTATTCTGCAGTTTTTATTTTGTGCATAAAGAATTCTAAACCTTAGGCATAATAAGTTTCTTTTAATTTGGAAGTTATGGTGACAATATACCGAAAAACCATTATAATTATCACTGGTAACGAAAGTCATTTTGATTTATTTCAGTGATATACTTTATTGATATCAAAATAATGCGAATTTTCAATTTCATTGGAACTGGAAAGTGTTATTCCTCTACGTAATAAATTTTTAGGCACATTAGTCTACCTGTCTGTTTGTCTGTAGGTCTCCTATTTGCTTATGTCTGTATATATATATATATATATATATATATATATATATATATATATATATATATATATATATATATATATATATATATATATATATATAGATAGATATATATATATATATATATATATATATATATATATATATATATATATATATATATATATATATATATATATATATATATATATATATATATATATATATATATATATATATATATATATATATATATATATATATATATATATATATATGGTATTTCTAAGATTAGCTCCGCATCTGTTTTTACCTTGGAAACTTTTTTTCTACACTTTTAGGGCTGCTGATAATGGGGGTGAGTGTGTGTATTGTCGGCCAATTGTTATTTGCCCCTTGACTCTACTCAACAGTAAAGGGGGACTGTGGTTACTCGGGGTTTAAAAGGCCGTTATTTTGACGCAGGTAAATTAACATTTCGTAACTGCCGTAACAATTTGCTGTAATTTCCCGGCAGTTTACGTAAGAGTTTTCGCAGGTAACGGCCAAAGGTGGTGTGTTACAGGTTCAAAGGAGCATGCAGCAAGGAATTAGCCAGTGTACTGAAACATGATACTTATGAATCGTTCTAACGCAATAAGGGAGGTGCAATAGTTGGAAACACCTGTGAGGATCACGTATGATTAGCCCCACACCCCCTCCAACAATGGGAGAAACTTCCCAATTCCTCTTGAAACCCCTTTCACCGTGTTTAGTACTGGCACCTGGAATATCAAATGTATTTCGCCATGTTTAGTACTGGCACCTGGGGGATCAAATGTATTTTGCCGTGTTCAAAATTGAAACATTATCCCCCCAGCGCCCCTTTATCCTCAGTAAGGAGTCGGCTGGTGTACCAAAAGCTCCCCTATGAGAATGTGCATGCGTGGTACATTCGAAATAGCAGTAGTAGTGAAAGCCTTTGTCTTTGTAATGGCTACATTTCTCATCTTGTTCCTCCTGTGTTTGTGTTTGCGTGAGAGTTTTTTGTCTCTGTAATGACGTTATCAGTAAATTTTGGACGTCCTCTCATCCCCCATGGTCTACCCCACCCATAACCCAACTTTCCCTAGGGGTCCCCTAAATTGTAGGGTAGTAACAAGCGGGGGAGCAAATCACCCTGTCCTGGAGGTATACCCCACCCATAACCCTGCATTCCCATCGGGTCCCCTAGCTTGTTGGATGGAGAGAGCAAATCACCTGTCCCGTGGTATACCCCACCCATAACCCCACTTTCCCTAGGGGTCCCCTAAATTGTAGGGTAGTAACAAGCGGGGCAGTAAATCACCTGTCCCGGTGGTATACCCACCCACAATCCTGCTTTCCCATCGGGTCCCCTAGCTTGTTAGATGAAGTTCTTTGGTTATTTACAGGTTGATTACAACCGTGTGACAAAAATGAAGGTAAATCCATAATTAGCAACCAAAAAACTGTAGAAAATGTTAAGTTAGAAGGAAATCGCTGCCACAGAGCTACAACTTAGATACAGTATGTACATGAAATTCTTATCACACCATGATTTATACACGATCATGAAGCTACAAATATCATTTAATATCCAATTCATGCTACTTCGGGAATATCCCCAATGGGGAATTATCGCCAAGCTATAAATGGATTGGTAATGCTGGGTCTCGATCACTCGGCACAGTTACCTTCCAATTGAATATATATATATATATATATATATATATATATATATATATATATATATATATATATATATATATATATATATATATATATATATATATATATATATTGTCATGGTCCCTTTCTCTCTCCAGGGAACCGTAACACAAATTCCATTAAATTTAATCTCACAGGAATTTTTCCAGAAGATTTACAGTTCTTCATTTATATCAAAGAGAACTGGAGTGGACTGGTGGACAGAGAAACCTTTGAAGAGGGTGTAATCAAATACTCTGGTTACCTTAAACCTAGTTTATTAATCCTAATTACTTTACATATTTACATTGAGACTAGGATTCAGAAAGCGGAGAGATAAAAATACTCAATCTTGATCAATACCAATATTAATAATAAAGCAAAAAGAGTCAAAATAACCTAATTACTTTACCAAACTTCAATAAACTATCCATATTTTAACTACAAAAACATTAAAGCAATAAACTCTTAAAATAAATGATCAATATAAATAATAGCAACATTACACAGCAACATAAGACAAAATGAACAACTCAACATCATAAACAATCAGTCAACATGAGCTTCTGCTCAACACGCGTCATACTCGAACTCTTATTCCATCATAATAATGATACTTCAATAATAAACAATGGTGAACAGTATCCTCAGGAGTAATAACGGTATCCAACAAACAATGGTATACCCTAACGTCGTAACCACAGATTCTCGAGGACGACCATCGCCACACTGCTGAATTATCGCCGATATTCTTTACCGTACAACCACCACAGCGCCGATGCGACAACAACCATGTTGCCAAAGAAGAACATATCTTCAAAACTGATGACCAGGGTTCAGTCACCACCATCCTCAGAACTGAATTGACGTCCTTATCACAGCAGTGTCCATCCACATCATCACTGCAGAACCTCGAGGACTACCATTGCCACACTGCTGAGACATCACCGATCCTCCATCTAACTACTCCCACGGTGCCGATGGGACAACAGTGCTCGTTGCCACTGAAGAACACGTCTTCCTTTCAGATGATCAGTGCTCAGCCATTACCATCCTCGAGCAATAATTACCAACTGCAATTTCATATTTCAAAAGTTGCTGCTGCTGTGTCCATTCCCGACTTGCGGTTTGTCGAGAAACGGTCGATCCGCTTTCCAAATCCTGACTGACTATGAAGACAAAGTGACAAGCAAACTTCACCTTGCCTCTGTACACGACACACAGGAGGGCAGACAGACAGCCTAAACGAGGCCGTTTCAAATCAACAACTTCAAACAACTGAAGTACCTTACAATATATATATATATATATATATATATATATATATATATATATATATATATATATATATATATATATATATATATATATATATATATATATATATATATATATATATATATATATATATATATATATATATATATATATATATATATATATATATATATATATATATATATATATATATATATATATATATATATATATATATATATATATATATATATATATATATATATATATATATATATATGATTATTAAACAGTGCATTTGAAGCGGCAAAAAAGACTATGTATCAAAACCAAAAAGAACCTTACAACACAAAAAATTTGCTTCTTTTGCCTTATAATAATAATATGAAAGATATCCCTCATCTTCTTAAGAATTTTGGTGTTAATGTCGCTTTTAAGAACAATACAACAATGAAAAATGTACTTATCGAGAACTCCCCTGACAATACTAAAGGGTGTGTATATAAAATCCAGTGTAAGTCTTGTGAAATGTGTGAGATATGCACAAGGGAACAGTGGTATATTTGTACATGTTAGTGAGAACAATCATGCTATCAACTGGGAAGGGGCAAAAAGGATTGTATATTCTAATAATGCACTGGAAAGGAACATCATTGAATCTAGCCTTATAAAGAAAGTTACAACCATAATATGAATATCAGTCAAGGGATGTATAAACTTGATCCTTTAATATTAAAAGGAATTTGTAAATTGTTTAAACTTTAAGGTAGGCAGTAGAGATGTATGAAAATTGGATTATCATATTTTTAAACACAGTACGAGGGTAGTAATGTTAATGAGTTTCCAAACTCCGCCTCCGTGACACCTGTCAGGTGTGGATCTGAGGTGGCGTATGGTTTGTTTATCAGCAATCTCCCCTGGGAGTATATTGTGATTTTTAGCCAAATGAGTTTTAAAGGCCACTCCTACCTCGACACCGGCCTGAGTGGGGATATGTAGTCTCTAACGGTTGTGTATGTTCGTCAGTACTGTTCTTGTAGTATATATATTTGTGACTTCTCATACTCTGTATCAGTCCTTTGTCAATGGCTTGGAAATAAAGTCGAAACCAGTCAGGACCTACACCCCGTTTCTTATTTTTCACCTGTGGTAATGTGTGATATAATATATATATATATATATATATATATATATATATATATATATATATATATATATATATATATATATATATATATATATATATATATATATATATATATATATATATATATATATATATATATATATATATATATATATATATATATATTCAGAGGAAGACGGACGAAAACCACACATCACTAGACTGTCTTTTTTTTTATAACCAACGTTACTTAATTATTTACAGAATTACATCCTCAGGGGTGTGCATAAGAAAAGATAAAAAAAAAAAGATCAGGCCTATATTAGCTTCTTTTTATACACGGAATTATAAACTAGCCAAATTTCTCGTTCCAATACTTGAACCGTTAACAAAGAACAGTTACTCTCTCATTAATTCCCTCCAATTTAAAGAGTCTATTTTATTACCGTATTCCGACTTATTCATGACCAGCCTTGACATCGAATCTCTGTTTACGAATATTCCAGTTGGTGAGACCATTGAACTGATTCTTGACAAGTTATTCCCTGACCCTGAGTCCACTTTTAATAATTTTAACCGCACGCTTTTTAAGGCCCTTCTCGAACTGTCAGTGTTGGAAACTGCTTTTGTTTTTAACGGTAAACTATTTAAACAAATATATAGCATGGCCATGGGCTCCCCCTTTGCCCCTACGTTCGCTAATATCTTCATGTGCCCCCTGGAGGAGCGCATGCTCGACGATTGTCCTCTGAGATTTCATCGTCTTTTTTATTCTATGTATGTCGATGATACGTTTGTTCTCTTCAAGGGTGAATACGAGGCTGATCTCTTCCTCGACTACGTGAATATATTACACCCGAATATGAAATTTACCATAGAAAAAGAGGAGAACAACTGTCTGCCATTCCTGGACGTTCAAGTATATCCATAAGACAAATTCTTTTAACACCACGATTTTCAGAAAGAAACCTTTTACAGGACTCGGGTCTAATTTTTATAGTAGCTGTTATTTTAATTTCAAGATTAATTCCATTTTTACCCTTCTTAATAGAGCATTGGTCCTCACATCTACCTGGAATGCCTTTCACAATGAGATTTTATTTCTAGTTAACTTCTCTAAAGGTAACTGTTTTCCACCCAGGCTAGTATATAGAACTAAATAAACATTTCTCTAGAAGACCTGAAGTCCTTACGGTACAAGAAATGAATTTCGTTGCAACCCTCCCATACATCAATGACTTAACCTTTCAAAAAAAAATTTACGAAAAATATCCATGATCATTTCCAATTCCCAGCCATATCAGCCAAATTAATTCCCAAAAATCCTCTTAGTATTGGCTCTTTGTTTAAAGTAAAGGATCAGCTGTGTCCTTATATGTCCTCTGGCGTCATCTATAAATATATTTGCCCTTAATGTATTTCAGGGATTTATGTGGGGTCCACCTGTAGGCTTCTTAAGGTGCGGATTGATTCGCATCGGGAGTTAGTTTCGGCACAGGTAGCAGAATCTCGAACCCAGAGCACTCCAATATCAGGAATCATTCAAAACAATGTAAAACCTACACAGAGAACAACGATTTTAGTGTCATCAGTCATACTGCCAACCCTCAAGATTTAACAATCCTAGAGTCGTTATATTTTATAAAACAACTTGTACCATCCTTAAATACTCATTCATCTGCTAGTCAATTGTTTTTAGCTTAACTTCTTCCTATGGTGGGTTCTTTCCATTTAGTTCCTTACTGTCTCACCTCTAGGTTGGTTGTGTTTTTATTTTTATTTATTTCATTCTTACTCTGTAGTATTTTAAATGTATTCTAAGACTGTATTTATAATTGTAATTTTTACCTTTTCTTATTCACAGCCCTGAGCATGTAATTCTGTAAATAATTACGAAATGGCTATAGAATAAAAAAGACAACCTAGTGATGTGTGGTTTTCGTTCGTCTACCTCTGAAAATGTTTTCTGGGGTGATTCCCTGTGCCCTGTATCACTACACACACACACACACACACACACACACACACACACACACACACACACACACATATATATATATATATATATATATATATATATATATATATATATATATATATATACATATATATATATATATATATATATATATATATATATATATATATATATATATATATATATATATATATATATATATATATATATATATATATATATATATATATATATATATATATTTGTTACGGAGGGGCATGATGATGTTAACCAAATGTTAAAATTTGGTGGATAACTTTCAAGACATGGGTATCGACAAAATCTGGAACATCTACTTTACCTAATTGCTATCCCAGCAAGTGGTGACCAGGCGTAATAATGTTCAGTGAAAATGAAGGCATAAAGAACTTACACTGTATAGTATTAGAAGTAAAGGAATGGTTACTAATATTGCGCAGAAAAAGTATCCTTCAAAATATAAATGTGGGAATGGGATGTGTAATTTGTCTAAGTTCATTCAGCAAATAAAGAGAACATCTATATTTCTGGACACAAATGTAGTAAGGCCCATGGCTTGATTTTCACAATGAAAACAGGTTTTCCTTTGTAGGACGAAATACGGATAAATTATGACAAGTTCAGCATCATGGAACAGTATTTTGAAGATAATCTATGGCAAAATAATATGGCATTGAATTGGATCAATCCTCGTTTGTTCATCCTGGGATGCTTGAAGATCAAATCATTAGGTTGTGAGGTCCAGAGCTGTCACCGTAACCCTCAGGTCATCCTTGCTTCAAAACAAAAATCTACATGACACACTGAAACTCTCAGGAAACAGAGATTTTGCTCCTGATTCAAGCAATCTTTTATGCATTTTTCAGAAGACAGTTTATGTCCTTGTCAGAACTGTAATTACTAATGTATATAAGGTATTGTAAGCTTTCTAACCACATGTATTTGAAACCTCTCCCTAGTTTGCATATAGAATTGTTAACCATTCCTCAGGAGTGAGAAAACACATCTAAGTGTATATAGACGTCCCTCCGTTTTCTTCTAATGTAAAATTCGACTTTTCCACTCACAAGAGTTCTTGACCTGTCAGAGGATTTGTATCAGTAAATTAGAATACACCTTGACTCTGCCTCTTATTCACCACCTCATTATACTGGTGACCCTGAGCATGACCGAGAGCACCACCGCCAGCACCAGCCCACCCAGCGACAATGCTGCAGCAGCAAACATCCACCTACTGCCCTTCACAATCCACAACCCAAAGACCTGGTTCTTCAGAGCAGAGACCATCTTCAGGTCAAAAAAGATCTCCTCTTCATCCAG
The DNA here is from genome assembly GCA_039081455.1 of Macrobrachium rosenbergii. Lineage (NCBI taxonomy): Eukaryota > Metazoa > Arthropoda > Malacostraca > Decapoda > Palaemonidae > Macrobrachium > Macrobrachium rosenbergii. The sequence continues at coordinate 61,786,394 of JANJGK010000008.1, forward strand.
CAAAGCCGAATCTGTCCTCGAGTTCCTGCCAGACAATGTCTTTGAGCAGGTCGCAGAATGGCTAGCCAACTAAAAGACAACCGTCACCTACGAAACGTTGAAGGCCCTGCTAACGTCATCCTTCAGGATGCTGCCCGTCCTCAGAGCTAGGAAACTCCTAGACCATGTAGGGGTAGCAATAGGAGACCAGTGGCTGTCACATGTCTACACGCAACTACAATTGCTAATTATGACCCCCACCACAGGCGACTGCCCAGAAACTATGTTGGACCTTGTGATAGAGGTCCTACTTACAAAATTACCCCAACAAACAGTCGCTGCCATCCCCAATGCATCAACCATGGACCTCAAAGATTTCCAGAAGACAAGTTGATGCCGTCCACCTGGCCCACAAGTCGATGGAGTCTATATAACAAACCATAGCAGCAGCCACCCCACAGCCACAGCAGCAGACCGACACAGAGACAGACAGCAATCCAAAGGGCCCCGCTGCCCTTATACACCACTACCAGAGCTCCAGGAGGAAAAACAAACCAAAATACATGCCCAAAATAGAAGAACATCCAAAGGCATTTGTTTCTACCACTGGAGGTTTGGGAGCAAAGCCTGAAAATTTTAAAATAATTGCCACATGTCAAAAAAAACATGCAAAAGGGTTGCAGCAGTGACCCAACAAAATAAATGTCATAGGTGGGCAGACCAGTTGCCTGCTTTCCGCTGTCTTTCTTCCAGGTACAGGCAAAAAGAATCAACATGTTTTTTCACTGTAAATGAAACAACAAATACGGAGTTCCTAGTTGACACCGGGGAATTAAAATCATTCATGCCATCCAACCTGCAAAAATGCCTCAATCCAACCCCCAGCACACTACAGGTGTCCACTGCCAGCGGAGCCCCACTGAAAATATATGGGAAAAGGACCATGAAAGTGTTGTTCGGCAGGTAGAAGTACAACTGGACATTCATCACAGCAGACATAACAATTGCATGACATGTTGGTATATATAGAAAAATGTCATCTGATCACATGACACACACCTGTAGCCCCACTCACACCGACTCCAGCACCAGAAATAAATCGCCTCCTATAGGAATTCCTGGAGGTATGTAAGGACGACATGCAGCACGACCTGACCAAACCTGCAAAGCACCATGTCAAGTACCACATAGTTACTGATGGTCGCCAAGTGCACACCCATTTTAGACATATGGCTCCAGAAAAACTTGCCCACACCAAAAAATCCTTCTGGGACATGGAAGGGCCTGGGATATGCCACAAAAATTCCAGTCCCTGGGCATCCCCACTACACATGGTACCAAAACCTAATGGCACATGGCAACCCTGTGGCAACTACCAGAGATTCAACATCAAGACAGTACCTGACAGGTACCCACTGCCAAACATCACCAACATAACCAACCAGATGGAGGGCACCAAAATATTTACAAAGATTGACCTTTTGGAGGGATACTTCCAAGTCCTGGTCACAAAGAAGGACATAGATAAAATGGCATTATCACCCCCTTCGCCACATTCACCTTCAACTACAGCTGCTTCAGCTTTCGGAACTCAGATGCGACCTACCAATGTCTGATGGTCAAAATCATGGGCAACCTAAGCCTTCTGCACCGTCTGCCTTGATGATATGCTGATATTCAGCCCCAACATCAAACAGCACATGAGAGACTTCAGGTGGGTCCTGCAAATACTTAAAGAAAATGGACTTACACCATGAAAAGACAAATGCGAATGGGCAAAACCAATAGTGGAATTCCTGGGCCACCAAATAAGCCCAGACAGTATCAAGAACCTCCCTATGAAGGTCCAAGCAATTACCAACTTATCAAAACCAACAAAAATCAAAGCAGTCCAAGAATTCACAAGAATGATTAACTGTTACTACATTTTCATACCTAACCCTGCTGACATAATGGCCCCAATATATGAGTGTTTAAAAGGAAAACCTAAAAGACTATGTTGGTATGAAAAACAAGATAAAGCCTTCACACTAGCTAAAAAGGCAATCACCTCTGCTGTCACACAAATCTTTCCCTTACCCCGTAGGTCCCTCATTCTAACGACGTACACAAGCAGCACAGCGATGGGCATGGTACTCGAAGAAGACACAGATGATGGTCATTGCCTGTTGGCATCCTCATCAAGAAGTTATCGCCAGCAGAATAAAAGTACTCCATGTTCGACCAAAAGTTACTGGCAGTCCACAGAGCTATCCGCCACTTCTGACACATGCTAGAAGGACATCAATTCGTAGTGCAGACAGACCACCATACTTTGGTACATGCCTTCACCAAAAGGGGAGACAGGTGGTCAGCAAGACAGCAATGTCACCTATTGTCGATAGCAGAACTTTCTTGCACCATCAGATATTTAATGCGCTCTTCCACCAACGTGGCAGATGCCCTTTCCTGAAACTCAGTCAGCGTCATCCAGATCAGGATATCATATCCTGATAAAGCATTGGCTCAGAAGGATGATGTGGACTTTCAGCGACTTCGACGGGAGAACCCTGCCCTTATGTGGAGCAACCTGTCCATCAATGCCAGAGAGACAACCATCCCCTGCAAGAAGGTACCAGACGCCCTCGCCTCGCCCATACTTACTGTTAGGCTTGAGAAAGAAACCCTTCAACCTCGCTTACAACTCATCCCATCCATCAGGCAGATCCACCGTCCAAACCTTGTCGGAGTGGTACATCCGGTGGAGAATGAAAGTGGGCAAGAGAATGCCTCCCATGCCAAGCATCATAAATAATGAGGCACACAGAGATGGAGATTGAAGAATTCCAAACAAAACACAGCAACGACCGGCCCACATACACACAGACATAGTGGGACCCTTGCCCCCCTATGAGGGGTACAGGCATCTCTTCACAATCAACAGGAACACCAGATGGCCAGAAGCAATACCAGTATGGCAGCAAACAGCAGAGAGTTGTGCAAAAGCACTAATAGACTGGGTTAGCAGGCACAGAGTACTGCGGTACATAACAAGCAACAGAGGAGCTAACTTCACCTCCACCTTATGGAACTCCCTCGCTGCCAGCCTCAGGACAAAACCCATTCACACAACAGCATACAACCCAGAAGCAAACGGTATGGTGGAGCGGCTGCATCGCTCCCTCAAATCAGTACTCACCACCAGATGTCAAGGAGAGAGTTGGAGAAAGGAATTACCATGGTTATTGCTGGGATTAAGAAGAGCCCGACACGCAGCATTCTATGCATTGCTGGCAGAAGCGCTCTACAGCCAAGCGTTGGCACTATTGGCAGTCATTTTTCAAGACAAGACAGAACTCATGACTCTTTCAGATGTCCGTAGAGCGTTGGAAAACATCATGCCAGTGAAGACAACATACGACGCAGCAAGAAAAAAAATACGTCCCCGAAGATCTTAAAACAGCAAAGTATGCATTGAAGAGAATAGGCACATAAAAGCCCCTCTCTCCAGCCTACTTGGGACCACACTGCATACTACAACACAGAGCGAAAGCGTATCAGCTGACGGTGGACGGGAAAATCACGGGCGTCTCCACCAACAGATTAAAACCAGCCTATATCCCAGACTACGACCCACTTCCCTAGGCTTACTTTCGGGGGAAGTACTGAGAGGTCCAGAGCTGTCACTGGGACCCTCAGGGCATCCTCGCTTTAAAACAAAAATCTACATGAGGCACCGAGACTCTCAGGAAGCAGATCCAGTGCTCCTGATTCAAGCACTCTTTTATGCATTTTTCAGAAGATACTTTATGCCCTTGTCAAAACTGTAATTACTAATGTATGTAAGGTATTGCAAGCTTTCTAGTCATATGTATCTGAAACCTCTTCCTAATTTGTATATAGAATTGTTAACCATTCTTCAGGTGTGAGAAAACACATATAACTGTATATTAAAACTCCTCCGTTTTCTTCTAATGTCAAATTCTACTTTTCCGCTCGCAAGAGTTCTTGGCCTGTCAGAGATTTTGTATCAATAAATTAGAATACACCATGACTCTGCCTCTTACTCGCCGCCTCGTTATAAAGTAATATGAGGATTTATATCCAATAGAATACAGAGCAAAGAAAGATGAATGATTCATGTAACACGATATCATTTATATAGGAACAGGGAAGAAAGTAGTTTCAACACTGGTAGATATTCCTCACATTGTGTACTATAAGATAGAGGCATCTATTGTAAGCATCTCTTTATATATAAAGCGGCACGTAACATACCTTCAGTCGATACACTGCTCAGAAGATGTTTTATTAAAATATCCTCTTAACAGTGTATCACTGAAGGTGTGGTGTGCGCCGCTTTAAATATAACCAGATGCTTACAATATATGCCTCCATTTTATAGTACATTTTATCCTTATGAGTGAGTAAGGATACAATCTAAGAAAAACATTATGTAATTGAAAAGCCCATAATTCTATTTTCTTTCTGAAGTTGCTGATATAGGAAGCAGCCTGCATGTTTGTTAAGTTCGTTATAAAGGAACCTGATGTTAAAAAATATATGTTAAATGTGTAGCGCTTTAGTGCAATATCCCCTATAACAAAAAACAAAAACAAAAAAAAATAGCGATATGAAATTTTTTGTATTTACAAAGAAACTTGGATACTTTTTTCTATTTGTAAATAGTATTGTATGTATGAATTAGAATTCATCTTACTCTTTTTATTAATTTCTTTTAAATGCAAAGAGTGGGGAAACATCTGACTATTATATATATTTATTGTGAACAGCCAGTCTTTTACTGAAATGGAATATACGTCGATATTTAATCAAACTGGACATACCCCTCAATACAGAGATTTACCCACGGTTTTGTTAACGACAGTCATTGTTCGTTGTTTATAAACGATTAAAAAACAATTTCGGTTAATCCAGTGGAATCATACATTATGCACCACTGATCGACAGATGAATCATCGAGGATCATCTTTATTTATGATGCCGGGTACGAGTTTGATGAGGAAATGGATTTGAGAGTTCATTGAGGGACAGTTCGTCGGGATGAGTTCGGTTTCAGCAGCATGAAGGGACGTTGTTTATGTGGATAAACTTTGTGTGTAGTGTTCTCTTATGCAGTCATTATTATTATTATTATTATTATTATTATTATTATTATTATTATTATTATTATTAGTAGTAGTAGTAGTAGTAGTAGTAGTAGTAGTAGTAGTAGTAGTAGTACTGGTAAAAATTTTAAAAAATTAATATCCTATTATTTGTGATAGATAATCATTTGGAATTTACCCAAATACAAATATTTCTCTTCGAGTTCCCTGTATGAGCGAAAGAAGCGTAAGCCTTCATCTCGAAATAAACTTAAGCTAACGGCCACAAAAATGAAATTGTATCTGAAATAGCAGTGCATTTTATGGTTCAGGTTATATTTTTCAAAGACGTAAATTTATTATTTTCTACATAGTTTAGGGATAAAGGTAAATACGAAGGTTTGTTGAAGATTATCCTCTATTGTTAGTATCTTACTTCTTTTCATATCTCAATACGTTGCCAAATCTTATCACGTGATGACTGAGACATAAAGGAAATTATAGGTCTTGGATAATATATCAGACACAAATGACAAGCTGCTGGAGGTCTTGTGACATTAAGTTGTCCTATAGGTGCTTTGATCGGAGTTAATTAAATCTCATAGTTTGTCTTATCCTTGTTTAAATGTACTTCTTTCTGTTTTAAAATCTTCAGGTGAAAATTCTTATGGACAGAGTTAACAGACTATGAACCCAAGAGGGTTCCAAAGGGTATACCTACAGAGAGAGACAAGTTCTAGGAAAAAAAGTGAAAAATAAATAAATCTGATACAGTATAAAATTAAACTGATACACCTGAAATTCCGAAGACGTCAGCAGAAAGCAGAAGTCACTTTCTTTCTCTCTATATTTGGGGATCAGAAGGTTCCACAGGTGAATATGTGAACTATTCCACATTTTAGTTATAGCCAAGATAAACCTTCTAACAAGTGAGTAACATTAAACCTGATGATAGAAAGCGAAACTCTGTTAGCGGCAGCAGCCTGCCTAGAGTTGTGAGCAAAACCAGCTAGGTCAGATAAAGAAGAGTGCGGAGGATGTTTGTCCTTATAGTACATTTTATGTAACAAACATAATAAACCACTTTACGTCTATGCCACTAGTGTCAACATTAAGAGCTAGAAATATAAACTTCACAGATGGCATAACTCCGACCAAGATTTTGAAATAATATTTAGCACAGGAAGACCGCACTACAGAACAGTACTTCTAACAAGGAAGGGGAAAATAGTTACAACACTAAGATATAAGTTCCAACCCCACACTTAAATAAAATACGTTCCAACCCCAAACATTCTAAAATGTTCCGGGAAGAAATCATCTTTTTGAGAAGCAGAGGATTCAGACTAATGGTATCAGTTATTTTCAAAACAAGAATCAGTCTTTTGCAGTAAAATTTATTTCGTTATAAATATCAGCCTTTCTTGACAGCAGTTCATGCAACGCTGCTATATTTTTTTAACATTAAAGTTTTAGTAATGTAACATCTCCGATTTCCTGGGGACATACAGTCACAGTGTAGTCTTTAGGAGGTGTTTAGTTCAGTCTTTGAATCACTAAAACAAGGTGAGTTTAAATAATAAGACTTAAAAAAGAACTTCGTGAACCAAGAAAACAAGGTCTAAAACAAGAAAGTAGACTGTGAGTTTTAAACATTACCATCTGTAGATTTTGCTATATCTGTACAACTGAATGAGGAGGATGATTTGGATTTCCTTACGTAAGAACCTCTACAAATTTTGTCTGGCCCACAGTGTTATTAACAAACACTTCAACATCAATTCCAAACCAAATTTTCTTAATATAAAGCATATTGGCGTTGGTAACCCTTAAAGTTTGGAATGCATTATCTTACACTGTTTTTAATAAACAATTCAGTTAAGATGAAAAATTCTTTACTGCTGAAAATAGCACTAATATTCCAGGAGCACAAACGTACAACAGAATGCCCCCTGGCTACATACATTCGGAAAAAAAATTATATATAAGAGGCGAAAAGGGAATGAAATAAATAAAACATCTCCATTGTATGTATTCTCAAAACAGAATACTAACGCCATTTAATAAAAAGAAAGAAAAAAAAAAAAAACAACAAGCGCTTACTGCATGGCTAACCAAAAATATTCAGTATATCTAACGCGTACTAGAAACGACAAGGTAAGATTCAGTTGAATATTCATACAATAAAATAACACAATAACTACAGTGAGACTCTCTCTCTCTCTCTCTCTCTCTCTCTCTCTCTCTCTCTCTCTCTCTCTACAAATGCCTTTGTAACATTTCACTAGACAACTGTCTCTATTGTCTTTTCATCAATCGGTACTCTTATAGAGATCCTTTTACAATTCTGCTGGCTTAATTCAATTTTCCTTTTCATTTTTCCTTTTGTGCAAAAGAGCGGGAGTTTGTCAGGCATGTATACTCACATTTGAATTGTCCTTACTTTTACAGTACATTATTGACTTCCTATGATTAATGTAACAGAACACATGTTACCAACTATTCAAGGTTAAATAAAAATTTTGTAGTGGGCCAGAATTTTGGGGGCACCATAAGTTTGCCTTAGGTAACTCGCTTAATTTCAGTCATCAAAGTCCCTCCAAACTCAGACATGTTATAAACCTCATCATATCTTTAACTTAATAATGGTATTTTATTATTAAATGTAATAACGACCTAAACCGGAGTCCGTAGTTAAATTAGACCCTCGACTGTTCTGCAGGAAATTTAGAACCCAGATAACTGAAGAGAATCAAAGTGTTAACAAGCTAAAAAACTCAGTTAATTTTTGCCTATGCAGATGCTTGTTTATTTATATTTTAAAAATTTGTTCAGGCTTCGGTTACCCTTTTCTGTTCCCCATTTCTGTTGAATGTGGCTCTAGCAAGGTTCACATCTTAGAACCTATTTAAATTATAATATTATAAGCTTTTGAAGTTCAATTTGGTACACAGTTATACTTATTTATTATTTTTTTAGCAGGATGACACTTGCATCCCTTCTGGTTATTTATTATGTCATACTTAGCTGACTTTGTTACTTATAATTTTTGTTTGAGAGAATATTATTTCACTTCTTTGTTGGTTATTTTTCTGTAATAGTTTTCTTACTTCTAACTTGATTTTCCATACCTGAATGCTCTTCCTATTGGGGACCTGTGTCTTGTAACATTCTGGTATCTAATTAGGTTTGCGGCTCTGCTTACAACGACAACAGCAATAATAATAATAATAATAATAATAATAATAATAATAATAATAATAATAATAATAATAATAATAATAATAATAATAATAATAATAATAATAATAATAGCCGAAGTGTAAATAAAACTCCCTGTATACCTATATATACCTGGAGATCAGGAAATATAAGGAGAAAGAACACTTCATACTGATTAATGAATATAGCTAACTGCCTGGAGAAGAACAAAAGGGTCCCACATAATCTCAATATAATATTCTCTACAATAGCGCATCCTCTTTCAATGACGATAATGTATGTATACCATCGCCAGGTCGTTCTTTCAGTCAGAACGCTCCGTCAGCATTAATATATGATAATTTTGTATTTGCTGTCCTTTCAGCCACAAATGTCTAAAGTATTTTCCGTCAAGACCATTTTAAACGTGATTTTTCTAAACTATTGAACTCTTTTACTTGTTACAATCTTGAGCTGATTATACTGTATATGGCAACAGATTCTGCTTGAAAGTGATAATATTATTCTCCATGGAAAATATTGATATTTAATTTGGAAATCTATATAGCCTTGGTGACGTTGATATTTCCATAATTAAAACGATTATAAATTAGCCCATGCTAGAAATATGTAAATTACACTTGAAGGTGTTGATAAGTAACGGCCCACGTCGTAAACATTCACAAAATAGCAGGAAGTTTGATATGTTGACTATTTTTGGTACGGATTAGATAACTAAGAGATAGCTTGATCCTTACTACATTATTGAAGAACATACAAGATGGGATCAAAAAGGATTGTGAAATAAGCCTGATCATGTAAAGAGGAGTAAATATATATCAGATGTGGTAATTAATCTGTTTATAGTTATAGCAAAGGTCTCGGAATCGGTTATCACAAAAATTTCACCTCCAAAGCAATTCATACTGAGTATAACCTTTGAATGTCCCTTTTAACTTCTTAAACTATTCCTTTCAGTAATGTTTACACCACTTCTACTTTGGTTACCTTTTGACTAAAATTCATATTTTCATTTCATAGGTGAAGAGGCATGATAGAAAACGTGTAAAATCCCGCTAAGTTACAAATATACAATTGTATACACAACCATGATATATATATATATATATATATATATATATATATATATATATATATATATATATATATATATATATATATATATATATATATATATGCATATATTCTATTACGCGCTATACGATTTGGATGAATTTAGCGGGAATGATGTTCATCTCACTTCAGTGGTCCATAAATGACTTATGGCACCTGTAGTAGCTCAGCACAGGACAGAGAGGGATCAGTGTGCCTAGAGACTTGATGAGGAAATGTATTGCCCCCCTCTATCCCATGACGTCTTTTTATTTATTTGTTCATAAATTTACCCAGGGATCACTGTTTATTTCAGTTCTTATCCTTTATGATAGTAAGTCAGGTATAACTGCAATTCTGCAAAGAAAAGTGGAAAGAAATATTAGAAAAAACACTTATACCTCACAAAAGCTATTGCATCTCCCCATATCAGTAAATCTCGTAAATATTTTACAATAAATATATTCAGTGTTTGTTACTGATTTTAGTTCTTATCACTTATGATACTGTGTAAGCTGTAATTATAATTTTACAAATAAAATAAAATTAATTATTAGAAAAACATGTATAACTTTGTAAAATTAACATATTTTTACAAGTGTCTTGGAAAAGAGGCCCTGCACAGAGTTGTAAATATTTACTTTCAACTTCCCATGGAAGGTACAGAAAATTTTTTAGGGTTTTTCTTTATTTACACCATGGGCATTTGCATATCTTTCCCTTTCCATTGAAGTGTTGTCTTAAATTTGCCAACCTTAAATTTTGCCCAGTCTCGGGGTGTGGTGGTGCTTAATGTACATTTAGCCCGCCCCTTAAGGGTTTTAAATTCCAATTACATTGATGTTGATGAAATTTTGAGAATTGCTGGTGAGACAGAGTTATACTTAGGAGGGTCTGCTGAGTTTACTCAATCCCATTTCTGACACAGTTGTCATTTAAATTTAATCTTTTTTCTTTTTTTTTTACTAAAATTGCCCTCATCAGAGGGGTGCATTCGGCAATATCTGACTTATATAATCAATATTTGCTTAATGATCATCTGATATTTATGCCTTTTTTGTATATTCATATTGACCCTCCTCTTGAATCTTGTATTAATCTTTTTTGCTAGTGTAGTTAAAACGCTTTGCGCTAGTGGTTTTTCCATTCTGTGTTTAAGCATGAAGAAGGATATCGATTTTCCCTGTAACAAAATCTGCGTAAAAGTAAATCTTGTAAGCAATTTCAACAACAAACATTTCAGCAGCCCTTTCACAATATAGAATTGTTTTATATGAATCACATTGGAGTCAGTAGCCCTTAGATTATAAGAGATGGACAGATCTATGAATAAAGTAACCACATTTATAGTCTATATAGAATGCTAGCGTCTTCTCAAAAATGAGAAAAATGAACCCACAAGCGCTCCCGCCAGCCACTCAATCCGACTGTATGACAACCAAAATTGGCTGTATATCTGCTGACCTGAAGCGGCGACAGCCAACTACATTGTGGAACATTCAAAAATGAAATAACACAAAAGTGAACGCTTAATAGTCTCTGTTTCATAAATCATTTAAATCATGTAAAAGGTACCAATTAACTATTTAAATGTTAACACTGAAAATTCCTATTCTTAAAAAAAAAAAAAAAACCGCACACAGAAAATTATAAAGCAGTAACAAGACAAATGTAAGAGTCCAATGAGGTATGAACTCCATTTTTCTTATGGCAAACGGGTTATACAATGGTAAAATTTATCTTGCTGAAAAAAGGACATCTACAACAAACTGATTAAGGAATAATAATAATAAAAAAATACTTCCTAGAAAAATGTTTGCAATATCCGATAACATTTGCTCTGTCATTTACAATGATCGACGTTTATCAGCTACTTCCTGACTGTTTGCAGGACACCAGAGCACGGAATTAGTTATTATCACCGGTATGTGATATTTTTACAACTGATATCAATAGCCTAGTTAGAAATAAGGAAATACATACATCTGTAAACGCTTGCCAGGCTCATATACATTCAAAGTATGTTTCCGAAGTTACTGTTAAGGCCACTTCTAATCTACGGCACATTTGTTATCACGCATGGTATATCCTCCTTCAGTGGTGTGATAACAACCGTTATTTTCAGTGGAAATTATTAATATTTGCTTCGAGGTTCCTTGTGACCTCAGTGACGTCGATAATTCCTAGATCAACGCAGTTCGGCTCTATCCCAGACTAGAAATGCATTACCAAGGTCAACAAAAATGTTTCTCACGGGGATTAAATTAAATATGGTTAATGACGTAAAAGCGTGATATGACACTTCCAAGGATTCTTCAAGGTTCAACATTGTTCAGGAAGGGAGCTAGAATGACGTCAAAAAAGATATCGATTGCAACATATCATTAGAACAGTTTGAGGTGAAGTGTCCGAATATCTGCATAAGTCGTTTTATTTAGCGCCATAATAGATAAGGTTCTACGAAATATTGTTTAACAACGCTTCCTACATCATCTGCATTACTGATGATTAAATTCGGGTCCTCACACACAGAAAAAAAAGTTTGATATATTATTGCCTCCTTTATTTAGAGGTACAGCTTTCAACCAAGTGAGAAAGAGGCGATGTCAAACTAATGGAAAGCAATATTCTCAAATCTGTTTATGAAATTCATAGCGGCTTAAGGAATATCATCAGGTGTAGGGACTATTAAGCAAATAATGACTTCCGTTACGATTCTCGCTTTATTATGCTCCTTTTTACAACCTCGCACAAAAACTCTTGTTATACAGTACAGGATTAAAATGGTGTACAAAATATCTCAGAATATCCAAGGAAGATATTGGTGCATGTCTTTGGGTGCTTGAATTATAATTTCAATGTATTCCTTACGAAAAATAAGATACTTTCTTACCGAAGAAAAAATTTTTCCTGAATTCATGTTAAACGAATATAAGAGTAAGATAATCTTCCTTACACATAGTTAAATTGTTTTGTATAATATATATACTGGGATTAGCTCTGCAGTTATTTTATTGTTAGTCCTGTGGTTTCTATTTCGTTTAAGCTTCCAATAGACAAAAAACCTTCCACTCTTGAAACAAAAAATGAATAAATACGTAATTTTTGGAGGGTCCTGGAAACTTGAATCCCTACAATTCGATAGCAAAAATCTTGTTTCAAACACATCTACTATTAAATCAGATTCGCTCGTAAACAAAGATTCTTATTTTATCCTTGGTTGACCTGTAAATATGGAATCTAAATACTGGATGTCTCTCCGAAGCCAAAATGTCATTGAGGGTTGATGATGCCACTTCTTTCTGACAATGTCTAGATGCTGAAGCACACCAGGAAAGGAAAAATCAATGACCCTACAATCTAACTGGCTACGTATACCCGACGAAAAATCCTCACTTCCTCATGTTTGAAATTAATCTAGTGGATGGGAAAACTAATATTAAATTAACAAAACAATTGTTAAGAGGAAACACCTTTGCATTAATCCACGACACCTTACCATTATGGAATCTGAAAGTTTTTAATATAAAAAAACACCTAATTAATAAATGCTGATTGAAAGAAACTCGTTAATTTTGCGTTGTTCCAAGATCAGGGGGAAAATAGGACTCTCACAGTTTTAAATCCTACATAAAAAATCAAACATGGTTCTTTTCCCACCTGCGTGATACACAATTCTTCGTTAGAATAAAATACTTGGTGTTATCCTAAAAGATGGTGAGGCACTATATATATATATATATATATATATATATATATATATATATATATATATATATATATATATATATATATATATATATATATATATATATATATATATATATATATATATATATATATATAAAGCGCCAGGGGTATGTTTTATGGCCGCGTGGGTTAAATGCGTCCACTATAGTCCTGAGTTCTTGTCCTTTACTGGTTCGAGCCCACGGGATGACGAAGTTATTATCAACTAAAAAATTCCCCTTCGGTAACATATATGAAAATATATTATTTCCGAGGTAGAGCGAATTGGATATTAAAGGACGTTTGTAGCTTACTGATTGTATATGAATCACGGTGATGTGATAAAAAGTCATATATATATATATATATATATATATATATATATATATATATATATATATATATATATATATATATATATATATATATATATATATATATATATATATATATATATATATATATATATATATGATTATTATCACTTTTGTACGTGATTCATTTATCACACATTACCACAGGTGAAAAATAAGAAACGGGGTATAGGTCCTGACCGGTTTCGACTTTATTTCCAAGCCATTGACGAAGGACTGATACAGAGTGTGAGAAGTCACAAATATATATACTACAAGAACAGTACTGACGAACATACACAACCGTTAGAGGCTCCATATCCCCACTCAGGCCGGTGTCGAGGTAGGAGTGGCCTTTAAAACTCATTTGGCTAAAAATCACAATAGACTCTCAGGGGACATTGCTGATAAACAGACCATACCCCACCTCAGATCCACACCTGACAGGTGTCATGGAGGCGGAGTTTGGAAACTCATTAACATTACTACCCTCGTACTGTGTTTACAAATATGATAATCCTATTTTCATATATCTCTACTGCCTACCTTAAAGTTTAAACAATTTACAAATTTCTTTTGATATTAAAGGATCAAGTTTATACATCCCTTGACTGATATTCATATTATGGTTGTAACTTTCTTTTATGAAGCTAGATTCAATGATGTTCCTTTCCAGTGCATTATTAGAATATACAATCCTTTTTGCCCCTTCCCAGTTGATAGCATGATTGTTCTCACTAACATGTACAAATATACCACTGTTCCCTTGTGCATATCTCACACATTTCTTATGTTGTTCAATTCTTTTTTCCAGTGCTTTCCCGGTTTGGCCAATATAAAAGTTGTCACAAGACTTACACGGAATTTTATATACACACCCTTTAATATTGTCTGGGGAGTTCTTGATAAGTACATTTTTCATTGTTGTATTGTTCTTAAATGCGACATTAACACCAAAATTCTTAAGAAGATGAGGGATATCTTTCATACTATTATTATAAGGCAGAACAAGCAAATTTTTTGTGTTGTAAGGTTCTTTCTGGTTTTGATACATAGTCTTTTTTGCCGCTTCAAATGCACTGTTTAATACACTATCAGGATATTTCAATTTTTTGCCTGCATTCCTAATCTTATCTATTTCATCATCAATATATTCAGGGCTACATACCCGTAATGCTCTTAAAAACATAGATGAAAACACTGACTTTTTAACCTTATTGCTTTGTCCAGAATAGAAATGCACATAGGAAGAAGTATTAGTGGGTTTTCTATACACACTATATTTAAACCCACTACTATTTCTTCGTATGAGGACATCCAGAAACGGTAAGCACCCATCATTTTCCATTTCCATCGTGAATTTAATTGATGGTACTAATTGATTTAACTTAGCAAAAAAGTTTTTTACATCTTGGTTCCCTGGCCATACACAAATTATGTCGTCAACATACCTAAACCATGTTACATTACGTGGGATTATGTTGTTTAATATCTTCTTTTCAAAAAATTCCATATATAAGTTACTTAACACTGGGGATAGAGGGTTTCCCATTGCCATACCAAAATTTTGTGAGTAAAATTTACCATTAAATTCAAATTTACAATCTTTTACACATAATTTAATCAGTTCAATTAAAGCACTTTTAGAAAATGGGATATTCAGCTGTGTGTTCTCTAACAATTCAGATAAAAACGCCATCAGATCATCTATTGGCACCTTTGTGAATAGTGATACAACATCAAAACTTACAAGCCTGGATTCACTATTAATCTCTACACTATTTAGTTTATTTATCAGGTCCACATTATTCTTGATATTTGCATTTGAGATGGTACCTACTAATGGGTTGAGAATATCTACTAAGTACTTCGCTAGCTTGTATGATGCGGAACCAACTGAACTGATAATTGGCCTGGCAGGAAAGTTTGCTTTGTGAGTTTTTATTGTACCATACATGTATGGTAGCGATGGAGAGGTCACACACAACTTCTTTATAAGGCTTTCGTTACCTTTTAACAGGTTTTTCACTTTCTTATTGAAACCATTATTCACATTGTCTATCGGGTTCTTATTTAATTCTTTATATGTGTTATCATCACCTAAAAGATTTTTTCATCTATGTTTTTAAGAACATTACGGGTATGTAGCCCTGAATATATTGATGATGAAATAGATAAGATTAGGAATGCAGGCAAAAAATTGAAATATCCTGATAGTGTATTAAACAGTGCATTTGAAGCGGCAAAAAAGACTATGTATCAAAACCAGAAAGAACCTTACAACACAAAAAATTTGCTTGTTCTGCCTTATAATAATAGTATGAAAGATATCCCTCATCTTCTTAAGAATTTTGGTGTTAATGTCGCATTTAAGAACAATACAACAATGAAAAATGTACTTATCAAGAACTCCCCAGACAATATTAAAGGATGTGTATATAAAATTCCGTGTAAGTCTTGTGACAACTTTTATATTGGCCAAACCGGGAAAGCACTGGAAAAAAGAATTGAACAACATAAGAAATGTGTGAGATATGCACAAGGGAACAGTGGTATATTTGTACATGTTAGTGAGAACAATCATGCTATCAACTGGGAAGGGGCAAAAAGGATTGAATATTCTAATAATGCACTGGAAAGGAACATCATTGAATCTAGCTTCATAAAAGAAAGTTACAACCATAATATGAATATCAGTCAAGGGATGTATAAACTTGATCCTTTAATATCAAAAGAAATTTGTAAATTGTTTAAACTTTAAGGTAGGCAGTAGAGATATATGAAAATAGGATTATCATATTTGTAAACACAGTACGAGGGTAGTAATGTTAATGAGTTTCCAAACTCCGCCTCCATGACACCTGTCAGGTGTGGATCTGAGGTGGGGTATGGTCTGTTTATCAGCAATGTCCCCTGAGAGTCTATTGTGATTTTTAGCCAAATGAGTTTTAAAGGCCACTCCTACCTCGACACCGGCCTGAGTGGGGATATGGAGCCTCTAACGGTTGTGTATGTTCGTCAGTACTGTTCTTGTAGTATATATATTTGTGACTTCTCACACTCTGTATCAGTCCTTCGTCAATGGCTTGGAAATAAAGTCGAAACCGGTCAGGACCTATACCCCGTTTCTTATTTTTCACCTGTGGTAATGTGTGATAAATGAATCACGTACAAAAGTGATAATAATCATCAATGGATACCACGCGCTCCTTCCGATCTTTCTGTGTTCTTTTCCCCATCTTGGAATATGCCGTCAGAGAATTTGCCGACGCCCTCACTCAAGCTCATACCAACAAGGAACACCTGCGGTTTTTACGTGAATGTCGGGATGAACAAGTGATACCAAGATCGTTCATAACCAATTCCTTGCTGAAATTAGAAGACCAACCCTTCGGTGAAATACAACGTGCCATATTGGAAAAACATATCAACATCAAAACATTGGAAACCAAAAAGAATTTTGAAGATCTCACGAGGAAAAGACGACATTTTGAAGCCTCAATACCACCAGATTGGAGAGATTCCCTACGTGAATATTGTCATGTGAAGATGAGGAATCAAGTGTATCGGAAACTGAAACGGAAACACGATAATAAAATGAAACTGTTGATTGAAAGAAGCCCTTGGACCAACAACGCCAATCATGAATGTGTCGTCAACTTATCAAACAAACAGCTGGATAGAAATGTAACTAGTGCCTTAGGCTACGGTTTAAACTTTGCTTTATCTCCTGGCGGAAGGAACAGTGTGGAAATAACTAAAAGACTGTGTAATTTGGAAAAATATAGTGATTTAACGAATGAAGAAGTGAACATGGTTAAGGGAGTGATTTATGGAAGTATGAAAAAATCAGACACCACAAACGTCCCCAAAAGATTTATGGTTGCTATTAATGAACTGAAAAAAGATAAAAATATACACATGACAAAAGCAGATAAATCAGGCGCCCTTGTAATTTTAAATAAAAGTGGATATATAGAAAAAATGCAAAATCTTTTAGGTGATGATAACACATATAAAGAATTAAATAAGAACCCGATAGACAATGTGAATAGTGGTTTCAATAAGAAAGTGAAAAACCTGTTAAAAGGTAACGAAAGCCTTATAAAGAAGTTGTGTGTGACCTCTCCATCGCTACCATACATGTATGGTACAATAAAAACTCACAAAGCAAACTTTCCTGCCAGGCCAATTATCAGTTCAGTTGGTTCCGCATCATACAAGCTAGCGAAGTACTTAGTAGATATTCTCAACCCATTAGTAGGTACCATCTCAAATGCAAATATCAAGAATAATGTGGACCTGATAAATAAACTAAATAGTGTAGAGATTAATAGTGAATCCAGGCTTGTAAGTTTTGATGTTGTATCACTATTTACAAAGGTGCCAATAGATGATCTGATGGCGTTTTTATCTGAATTGTTAGAGAACACACAGCTGGATATCCCATTTTCGAAAAGTACTTTAATTGAACTGATTAAATTATGTGTAAAAGATTGTAAATTTGAATTTAATGGTAAATTTTACTCACAAAATTTTGGTATGGCAATGGGAAACCCTCTATCCCCAGTGTTAAGTAACTTATATATGGAATTTTTTGAAAAGAAGATATTAAACAACATAATCCCACGTAATGTAACATGGTTTAGGTATGTAGACGACATAATTTGTGTATGGCCAGGGAACCAAGATGTAAAAAACTTTTTTGCTAAGTTAAATCAATTAGTACCATCAATTAAATTCACGATGGAAATGGAAAATGATGGGTGCTTACCGTTTCTGGATGTCCTCATACGAAGAAATAGTAGTGGGTTTAAATATAGTGTGTATAGAAAACCCACTAATATTTCTTCCTATGTGCATTTCTATTCTGGACAAAGCAATAAGGTTAAAAAGTCAGTGTTTTCATCTATGTTTTTAAGAGCATTACGGGTATGTAGCCCTGAATATATTGATGATGAAATAGATAAGATTAGGAATGCAGGCAAAAAATTGAAATATCCTGATAGTGTATTAAACAGTGCATTTGAAGCGGCAAAAAAGACTATGTATCAAAACCAGAAAGAACCTTACAACACAAAAAATTTGCTTGTTCTGCCTTATAATAATAGTATGAAAGATATCCCTCATCTTCTTAAGAATTTTGGTGTTAATGTCGCATTTAAGAACAATACAACAATGAAAAATGTACTTATCAAGAACTCCCCAGACAATATTAAAGGATGTGTATATAAAATTCCGTGTAAGTCTTGTGACAACTTTTATATTGGCCAAACCGGGAAAGCACTGGAAAAAAGAATTGAACAACATAAGAAATGTGTGAGATATGCACAAGGGAACAGTGGTATATTTCTACATGTTAGTGAGAACAATCATGCTATCAACTGGGAAGGGGCAAAAAGGATTGTATATTCTAATAATGCACTGGAAAGGAACATCATTGAATCTAGCTTCATAAAAGAAAGTTACAACCATAATATGAATATCAGTCAAGGGATGTATAAACTTGATCCTTTAATATCAAAAGAAATTTGTAAATTGTTTAAACTTTAAGGTAGTCAGTAGAGATATATGAAAATAGGATTATCATATTTGTAAACACAGTACGAGGGTAGTAATGTTAATGAGTTTCCAAACTCCGCCTCCATGACACCTGTCAGGTGTGGATCTGAGGTGGGGTATGGTCTGTTTATCAGCAATGTCCCCTGAGAGTCTATTGTGATTTTTAGCCAAATGAGTTTTAAAGGCCACTCCTACCTCGACACCGGCCTGAGTGGGGATATGGAGCCTCTAACGGTTGTGTATGTTCGTCAGTACTGTTCTTTTAGTATATATATTTGTGACTTCTCACACTCTGTATCAGTCCTTCGTCAATGGCTTGGAAATAAAGTCGAAACCGGTCAGGACCTATACCCCGTTTCTTATTTTTCACCTGTGGTAATGTGTGATATATATATATATATATATATATATATATATATATATATATATATATATATATATATATATATATATATATATATATATATATATATATATATATAAAGCACCCGGGGTATGTTATATATATATATATATATATATATATATATATATATATATATATATATATATATATATATATATATATTTATATAAAGCGCCCGGGGTATGTTATATATATATATATATATATATATATATATATATATATATATATATATATATATATATATATATATATATATATATATATATATATATATATATATATATATATATATATATATATATATATATATATATATATATATATATATATATATATATATATATATATATATATATATATATATATATATATATATATATATATATATATATATATATATATATATATATATATATATATATATATATATATATATATATATATATATATATATATATATATATATATATATATATATATATATATATATATATATATATATATATATATATATATATATATATAACGCGCCCGGGGTATGTTATATATATATATATATATATATATATATATATATATATATATATATATATATATATATATATATATATATATATAAAACATATCCCGGGCACTTTACATGGGCGGAGGCGAAGTTGACCTTCAAAAGGGATAGTAATTTTGCTGACATTCTAACATTTTGATAATGGGAAAAATTATATAAATTATATAATATTATGTTACTCTTTATAAAACTGGAGAGGTTATCATGATAAAATTATTCAAGTTTTTCGTCCTTCAAAGACCTTAACTTTATTTATGTTTGTGGAGAAGGAGGATTTGACCATCTTTACTGGATTTCGTAAATAAGATGTTCCACTGATGAAAAAATTAAAAGGTTCTCTAGAATATTCTGTGTAGCTGCTTCTGTAACTAATTTGATTACAGATAGGAGTTTATTTAGATATATCTTAGGAATACAAATATCTTATCTTTCAATTATTACCAAGAATACATGTCAAAAGCAACATGATCAAAATTAGTTTCCAAACACTGTATACTTGAGAATAATACTACAAAGTAAATTTTTTTTTTCTGGCTAACTATGACTTTGAGATAAGTCAAGGAATTCATGGAGTTATTTGATATGCCTAATCACTTATTTACTTCTCTAATACAAAGCTTTTAACGTGGCCAAATTTTTATAATATTATATAGTGATCAAGAGAAAACATAACCACCCTCAGTCCATTGCTAGAGATCTTTGCAGCAGCTGAAAAGTCTCTGATGGTATATGAGACACTTTTATGGCTGGAAGATTTCAACGTAATAGTATCCTAGAAATTTGTGAAATTGTGCTTAATAGTTAGCTGAACCAGAAATAGGTTCAAAATCTATCAAGTGCCTTTTGAGATATCAACTGAACAGAAGCGTATCACATAGAAACAAAAACAATCAAACAGTCAAGGAGACAAGAAGGTACTATTCAGTCCACCAATTACATGAAATAGTATGATTTATTAATTAGTGCACTGTACTGTACGCTTCTGCTTCAAAATAAACACAATTAGAATTCCCAGATACGGTAGTATTTGTAATTAAACAGGTATTTAAAAGAAATGTAGAATGTAAGCTAATGAACAATTAGGAAAAAAATATATGCACCTGAAAATAAACTATCTTCACTTATGAAAAATTCATTCTATTTCTGGACAGTCGTATTGCTATCCTTAGGTGGCGATCTCCATAAAAAAAATTATATATATATATATATATATATATATATATATATATATATATATATATATATATATATATATATATATGTGTGTGTGTGTGTGTGTGTGTGTGTGTGTGTGTGTATGTATGTATGTATGTATGTATGTATATGTATACACACACACACACACACGCACACACACATATATATATATATATATATATATATATATATATATATATATATATAATATATATATATATATATATATATATATATATATATATATATATATATATATATATATATATATATATATATATATATATATATATATATATATATATATATATATATATATATATATATATATATATATATATATATATATATATATGACATTTTTTATCACACCGTGATTTATATATGATCATGAAGCTACACATATCGCTTAATATCAAATCCGCGCTACCTCGGGAATATCCCCGATGGAGAATTATCACCCGTCCATTTATCACTCATAAATTCCCCTTTGGTGATAATTCCCTATCGGGGATATTCCCGAGGTAGCGCGGATTTGATATTAAGCGATATTTGTAGCTTCATGATCATATATATATGTTACAGTCAACATGCGTAATCAGTCATTACGCGTAATGACTGAAATTTCAGTCATCACGCGTAATGCACTTATGGGACATTTGATCCCCCCAGAAGCTAGTACTAAACAAGGCGAAACAGTGAGTCACCTACACTGTTTCGCCGGGTTTAGTACTAGTCCCTGGGGGGGTCAAATGTATTTCGCCGTGTTTAGTACTACCTCCTGGGGGGATCAAATGTCCCTAAGTGCATTACGCGTGATGACTGAAATTTCAGTCATTACGCGTAATGACTGATTGCGCATGTTGACTGTAACATATATATATATATATATATATATATATATATATATATTTATATATATATATATATATATATATATATATATATATATATATATATATATATATATATATATATATATATATATATATATATATATATATATATATATATATATATATATATATATATATATATATATATATATATATATATATATATATAAAACCTAGTAAACTGCTGAAAATAAACCAATTAATATTACTCCAGATATCATTACCCTTTAGAGTTGAACAGATGAAGTGAATCCTTTATTGTCCTTTATAATTAGTACGTGCAAACAAAATGGGCGCCAACTGTTGTGTGAATCATAATTGACCTTTACAATGAAACAATCATCAACAGATCTTGTAAAGAAAAAGAGAAATTTCAGCCTGATTGATGCTTGTTGATATGCAATATATCCTCTAATGATTCACACATCCAGTGGACCGCAGTGTATACTGATAACATCAAACCCCGATCAGAGGAAAATGTTATGAAAAGGGTGTAGCCAAACATGAGTGGGTGAGCAAATGCAGCGGAAATATTTCTGACGTCACTAGTGTTCTCATTTCAAGTCATATTTGTCAGTCGTTTTATGAAAATTACTTGGTTAAAAAAAAAAATGATGTCATCATGGTCACTGCAATCACTACAACAGTATTAGGAATAATAGAAATAAAGGTTGATTACGTTTTCCTTCCCATTTTAGCTGTGAGCATTAGACAGGATTCAGATTGCTTTTGGAATGAAATGGCTGTTAATTTTGAACCGGTTATTGTACAGTTTCTGGTATACAGTACGCGAATTCAATGAGGCATTCGCGTTTGAAAACTAATTCAGAGGTCCACGCGCAATACAATTTTATTTCTATGCCAGGTTTAACCTCCAATCTGAACCAATGGCACATATTTTCTTATTATGAAAGAAGTACAGAATAAAAAAAAATGAATGAAAAACTTTTTTTATTCATAAGACATACCTGACATAATTGAAATTTTAATAACAAGGTTTCCAGCTCTTGAACGCAGTCGGGAATTGAACCCTTACCCGAAGGCAGGTTGTTGACAAACATTTGGTAAAGTCCTTCATATTAATATATTAATCTCTCCGGTTTTGATGGGATCGAAATTCGAATCTGACCCAGTGTGGCAAAAGTTTTCAGTACAGAAAAGAAATATGCTGTAATATCCTCAAGTTTTGAACTCCACATTACAACTAAGATTAGTATTTCTTTCAGGATTAGTCTTCGCTAACGTTTACAACCGTAGGGATATCGGGATCAAGACTCAATATACAATTAAAACTTTGTTTATAAGCCTTGTCTGTCTCTGGAACTATCATTGATTAGCAACAACCCCACCTAAAAATATATATACACATTTTTTATACTCTCCTTGGGAGTTTTTACGGAATACATTATTACTTGAGTTTATATTTTACTAAAATTGAGGGATTGGATAAACTTTTGAAGATTTTACCGTAGATTATTTGCGAAAGAAATTCATTATTTTATGACCCAGCCACACCTTTACGAATTTCTGTTGTGACTTTGGAATTCACGACCTCTTAGTATCCAACTTATGATTTTGCTGTTTGCTTAATTACTAATGCTATTATGGTCGTTATTATGGTGTGCATTATTACCATTTTTGGTAATGAGTTTATATTGTGTATTTTGTCATTTCACCGCACTTGAGTTGATTCGGTGAGAAAGGGTTGGAAAATGTGAAGTGTAAGCATTCTAGTTATGCTTTCTTGAGGCATTCAGCCAACCAATTCTTGTGAGGTAAACTCCTGCATTAGTGACGACACCCATTGTTAAAATGCATCTGGATTCCTTTTATGTTAAAATCGGTTAAATGGCACCCTCAGATTATTTACTAACCCGGGATTAATTCATATATGATCTCAAGTGAATTGGATTCGAATTTATATAAAAATGATGAAAGTCTTTAGGAGATATTTTGAAATAGTTTATCACTGAAAAATATTTATTCCCATAGATTGATGCTACTTTCAGGTATGTGGCCTAGATAAAACAAAATCACCTTTCAGAGAACTATCTTACTAATACTGATGATATAAATATTTCCGTCAAAGATATTGTTTCTCTAGTCATTAGTAGTCAGTGCATAGAACCCATTGTACGGTTCGATCTGCGGGTTACAATAGTTATGATATAAAAATAAGCAACAAACTTAGGTGAAGAGTATTCACAAAAAAAAAAAAAAATAATAATAATAATAAATTCCTTGAAGAATAACCTGCTGGAAACCAAAAACGAAGATTAGAAATACGTAAGAGTGCGTTCTAGGCCTTGCAACATTTTTTTTCAACAATTGTTTTAAGATATTACAGACATTGTAAATGTCTAAAAAATAATTCAGTTTTATCAGGACATGTCATCTCTGTTGTAATATGCAAGTAAAGGAAACGCTCACTAAAGGAACTGCATTCAGAATTGCTTCGTCCGGCAAATTTACATGTAATAAAGTATACGTGTGTGGTGGTGCCCATTGTCTCATTTTTCTCCTCAA
>JANJGK010000008.1:61811110-61867691 GCA_039081455.1 Macrobrachium rosenbergii
TGCTAGGAATACACCGGGAAGAGTTTCAAGGAGAGTGGCATATAAGTTAACATAAAAAGTTTCTTATTGTTTTGTTCTCTTGAAATACGCCGTATATTCAAACAAAATATTTTAATAACAAGTCTTTGCAATTTTTTTTATTGTTTTTAGACTCATAGGAAGCCAGCAAACTACAACGAACTTTACTTAGCGGTGCACATGGCTAGTCTGTGCACTGAATACAAAAGAAATATATACATATGAATGTCTTTTCCTATAATACTACAGTGTAATATGAATATAAGAAGGCCCATAAAACACTATTTAAACGTTGAAACCATATATTTCGGGCACTAGCTTCTGTGCCCCTGTTCACTGGTAGAATATGGACAGGTGGAAAGTTACAATGGTATATATACAAAAACATAAAGGTGTGGCCCTAGGCCTCCGATGCTATGGAGGTGGCGTTTCTTAAGGAGGAGAATGGCCAAATTCCCTAGTGGTTTTTGGCCTCATTAGCTCCCGTTTGGCGATGGATCTGGCGGTCGCGTTTCCTGGGTCATCTTCTTCATGAGGGGTTTGAGGATTAAGGTGTCGATGTCATCCGATTTCCAATGTCCTCCTGACAGGTTCATATTGTTGGTTTGATTGATGATAGCAGATTCCAGCATCCTTCTTTTGTACGGACAGCTACTTTTGAAAACCAACTCCGCCCCACTCCAGTTAATGGCATGCCCTGTATTTCTGATATGTAGGAAAATTCCCGAACTCTCCGAAGCGTAACGTACTGATCTTTTGTGCTCTGTTATTCTTTGCGAGAGCGATCTACCTGTCTCGCCTACGTAGATGTCCTGACAATTACTACACGGTATCTTGTAAACTCCGGCTTCTTCCCTTTTGTTATTTAAGTATACATTAACGAGCGAACTCCCGATGGATTTGGGATAATGGAAAATGAAAGGATTGTTAGGCCTGAGTTGCTCAGAAGCCTTTTGGATGTTTTCATCGTACAGAAGCTTTATTTTGTTGTTGAAATCTATTTCTCTGTTGTGAGTGGGACCTTTATAGTATATTTTATTTGCTTTGTTAATAGCCCTCTCGATAATGTGTGGTGGATATAGCAGTTGCGTTAGGTGTTGGCGGATCGTGTTAAATTCTTTATCCAGGTACTCATTTGAACATATCCTAAGTCCTCTGAGGAATAAGTTGCACCCTACCATGATTTTTACGGAGACGTCGTGGTAGCTTAAGAAATGAATGTAGGAGACAGCGAAGGTGGGTTTTCTATATACTGTAAATGCATACCTGTTCTGTTTTCTTATGATCAGTACATCTAGGAACGGCAGTTTTCCGTCCTTTTCCCATTCTGTTTTAAATTTTATGGTCGGAACTAGCGAATTTAGCCTATTAAAAAATTCATTAAAGTCCCCCCAGCTATTGTCCCAGAAAGTAAAGATATCATCTACGTATCTAAGCCAGATCATATTATGGGGTTTGATAGACGACAAAAGTTCTGTTTCGAAACATTCCATGTACAAGTTTGCTAGAAGGGGTGATAGGGGACTTCCCATGCTACAGCCAAATTTTTGTTTGTAAAAATTACCATTGAAAGAAACACGCTGTTAGTTACACAGAGGTTGATAAGTTTTAAAGTTTTATCTATGCCAAGAGGAAAATGGTCTTCATATGGTTGTAACTTCCTCTCTAAGAAAGACAACACGTTGGCAATCGGGACTTTGGGAAATAATGACTCGACGTCTAGGCTGAGCAATTTGATGTTGTTTGAGGGGATGTTTAAACTATTAAATTTTTGTATGAAATCCTCTGCATGTTTGACGTGGGAGGATGAGAAGGTTCCTAGAAAAGGTGATAACAAGTCTGCGAGCCATTTTGATAATTTGTACATGAAAGAGCCCCTGCTAGATATTATGGGGCGTAAGGGAATCCCATCTTTATGTGTTTTCGGGAGGCCGTAAAATAGGGGAGAGAGGGGTTGATTACCTTGAATGTCTCTAGTAATTCTATGTCTTTTTTATTGCCCATTATGGTTCTGACTGATTTGTTAAATTAAGCAGCAATATTTGTTGTGGGATCTTTCGTTAATTTGTCATAGGTCTCCGCATCGTTTAGAAGTTCTTGAACTTTATTGATGTATGTCTCCTTGTCTAACAGAACTATTTTCCCGTCTTTGTCAGATTTTGTGATGATGATATCCCCCCTTTTCCTTAAACTAAGTAATGCATTTTGGAATCTTTTCGGGAGCGAATTTTTGTTGTTATTTTGCTCCAAGACATTTAGCAAAATGCCTTTGAGACATGCCTCTTTCTTGTCATAATTGTTTTTTGCAAAATTTTTATCAAAAGCAACTAGGAAATTAAGATTACTCTCGGGACCAGGTTTTAGAGCGAATGAAACTCCAAGATTTAAAACGATCTGTTCTTCTGCAGTGAGGGGATGGTTAGAGAGATTCAGCACATTATTGGGAAGGCCAAGATTATTCCATACGCTGTTCCTAATCAGTCTTTTTAATTTGTAGCACAAATTTCTGGAGTGGGACTCACTGTTTTCAACAGCACCTGATAGCACAAAATATGAAAGATATCTGTACATACCATCATCCCTGCACATGAGGCGAAGTGACGTGGCTAGCTCGCTTATTTTTCTTCTAATCACATAGATGTCTTGGTGTGTGGCTTGTATTCTGTCTTGGAGGAATGTGCGGATGGAGTCCGGAAATGGGTCTGACGCCGATGTCCAACGCGTGAAACCGTACATTTTGGGAGAAACTTGTTCCTGTAGGCATTCCTGTAGAAAATTTCCCTGATTATTCCTCTTGTGTAACCCATGTACTAGCCGTTCGTACCGTCTGAAGATGTGCTTGACAGCTGGGTTGAAGCCGAAAATCTGGCGTAAACTGTGATGTTCCATGGTGGGCAAAAATGAATGTCTTTTCCTGTAATACTACAGTGTAATATGAATATAAGAAGGCCCATAAAACACTATTTAAACGTTGAAACCATATATTTCGGGCACTAGCTTCTGTGCCCCTGTTCACTGGTAGAATATGGACAGGTGGAAAGTTACATTGGTATATATACAAAAACATAAAGGTAGAGGATTTCTCAGTTATTCTGGTTGGTTTGTCAATGACTTGTTTCAGGTTCACTTTTTCAAGCATTAGCCTTTCGGAGCTGACGGAGCTGTCTTCGTGGCCTATTCACCTAATAATCACTGACCCTCCACGTGCAGCTTTTGTGACCAAGTTATAACAATTGTTGCATTTAATTCTGTAATCATAACGGCAATTTGATTGTCTATGATTATATTCACCACAGGCATACCAACCCCTTTTATAATGTTGTTTGTTTGAGTGATTTCATATTGAGAATCGCGTCTAGATTGTGTATAATGAGGTAAGTCTGTATATTGTGGCCTACGCTGCCATATTGAGAATCTCGTCTAGATTGTGTATAATGAGGTAAGTCTGTGTATTGTGGTCTGCTATGAATTCTGTAAATTTGTCTGTTGGACTGAGAGTAATGTGTTTTTGTTTTCCTAATCTGCCCAGATTCGAATACACTTTGGTTATAAAAGTGTATATTTCTGCTGTGGATTCGAGACTCTGAATTGTAATGAACATGTCTTATCTACTTGTGCTCTGGCTTTCGTATTATCGTTCAGTTTCAGACAACTGCACTGTTTATTTATGACTGATATTAATCGTAGTACACCATACCTGCTCAGGACTGAATTAAATTCTTCTTTGTCATTAAAGCACACATCATCAATTTCACCAGTATCCAACCTGAAACTTAAGTTTGTTTTAATGAAGTATACTCCGTTCACAGAACGAGAGAGAGAGAGAGAGAGAGAGAGAGAGAGAGAGAGAGAGAGAGAGAGAGAGAGAGAGCACCTCTCGTCCACGTCTACCAACACTACAGGTAAGATAACTATGATTATTCTGTGTGTGTGTGTGTGTTAATAAGAATCTGAACAGTTTTTTTTTTTTTTTTTACATTTTCAAGAATTTCCTGGTTAATTTTAAGTGCAAGAAATAGATATTTGAAAATAGAATAAACCCAAAGCGTCCCTTCTAGCGTTCCTATATTGCTATGCAAAAAAAAGGAAAAATTTTATTTGAAAAACTGAAAATTACTAAAAGATAAAATAAATATGGCAAAATATTAAGCTTTCCACCCGTGTAACCTTGCATGATGTCGAATATATTCCTGTTGAGTATTTTTACCATAAAATTCCATATTTTGTCAAAGGACCAATACAAGAAATTACCTCGACTAAATGCTTATCGAATGGCAATGAATTATCGAGACATTTTTTAATTAATTTCTTTTAATAGACAAACGTATGAAAATACTGTAAATGGCACAGTAAGAATTTGGAGAATATTATATATATATATATATATATATATATATATATATATATATATATATATATATATATATATATACGAATACCACACGAAAATAACAGGCAGAAGTTAAATACCAAGCGCTTTCAAGTGTTGTTCATTCACGCATTGTCGGGGCACAAATGAGGCAGATGAAAAGAAGGTTACAAGGTAAACAAAAAGAACAAGAATACCAGGAGGTTTATTGTCAAAGGATAATAAACAAAAAAAATAATCCAGGATAATCAGGGATCACGCAGTCACAAACTAAAACCATAACTTAACCATTAGAGATAAGGAGTCTTCCCCATTCAAAATCTAGAAACATGTATAAAACTGAATTATCATTTTGTTGCTTATATTTATCATAATTTTTTCAGTTATGAAGGCATCAAGTTTAAACAAACCAAGACGTAAATTTAGAACACTTCCATTATGGAAGTGTTCTTATCAACTGTGTCTCATTTGTGCCCCGACGATGCGTGAATAAACAACACGTTGAAAGCGCTTGGTATTGAACTTTTGCCTGCCATTTCTCTAGGTTATTCGCTTATAAACTAAATTAACTTGTATCTACTGTGATTTTTTAAGTGCGCACACACACACAAACACGCACACACACACACACACACACACACTCACACACACACACACACACACACACACACACACACACACACACACACATATATATATATATATATATATATATATATATATATATATATATATATATATATATATATATATATATATATATATATATATATATATATATGTGTGTGTGTGTGTGTGTGTGTGTGTGTGTGTGTGTGTGTGTATGTATGTGTGGGAGTGTGCGTGTATCTTCACTATGGTCAGGTCTAATGGTCAGACATCCTCACAGGTGACTTCATTTCAACAAATGTTTGATTGGCTGCCTGTTTGTATGTAGGATTCAGTTTCATCTGGCACAGGCAGTAAATTTGTTGACACAGAACTTTTATGGCAAGAACGCCTTGATTTCACGCTATCTTTTCCAGCTGAAAGAGAACACGGTTTTGCTTTATTTCTCTGTTCAGTGATAGAGATTTTGTCACTATTGTCCTTTTGGCATAGCGAGACATGATTAAACACAATAACATTTTTTTCTGTATGTAAAACCTATAATTATTTAGTATTGATTTCGTCTTCTGTAAAAGTAGTTTTTATGGTCTAATTTACTATGTTAATATTTATTTTTCTTTCTCAACCATCCTCTGCATATGATGACGAAAATGCAAATGAATCATGTTATCTGTACTTTGATATTTTAAACCACATTTCTACGGTATTCCTCTCTGATTAAACACTATTTACAAAATAATAAAATGCCTCAGATTTCTCAGACTGTAGAAGAATAATATTTTCAGCCTAACTGTTTTATTAAATATTACTATAGCAAATGAAAGTGGAGCCTCATGAAATGATTCTCCTTTAACGTGTAATAATTAAAAAACAAGTTAAGAAAATGCCCCGTAGTTTCTTTGGCGTAATCGAGTTTTCTGTACCGCATGTATGAAGCTCTCGATGTGATACATTATGAACCCTCAGCCACGACCGGGCAACGCTCAGTTGCTCCCCTAGTTGCGGTTAAGTGAAGACGCGTGGCGGCTGGCACCTCTAGCGGTGTCAGATGCATGACCCATGGCTAAATTTAACCTTAAGTAAAATAAAAGCTGCTGTGGCTAGAGGGCTGCAATTTGGTATGTTTGATGATAGAAGGTGGATGATCAACTTATCAATCTACAGCCCTCTAGCCTCAGTAGTTATTAAGATCGGAGAGCGGACAGAAAAAATGCATACGAGCAGACAAATAGGTCTCTATTACAGAAAACTAAAAGGCAACAAATCACCATACATTTTTCATAGACAAATTTCCTAGTTCTGTGAAAACACTGATTACTTTATTTAGAATAACTGGTATAGTATAAATCACATTGCTTTAAAAAATCAGGCAAATGTATCACAAGGTGAACTGCTCGAACCCAAGATATAATCATAAAGAGGTGACGGCTGAAAAACAAAAATGTCGCACTAATTTAATGTTATATTTAGCGTCTTCTTTTTTCTATTGGAAAGGATATTCACAAAGATTACGAAAAATGTTGTTTTATTGTAAATGTAGACAACTCCCTAAATTAAAACTGACTTCTGAGCGAATCTGCCTCCAGCATTTTAATACGAACGTCGACTAAAAATGTCATCATTGTCACAGCAATTTTATGAAGTGATTTTACAGTAATTAGTAAAAAGTGTTTTTAGATATTTGTCCATATAAAATGGAGCACTTGCTATTGCAACAGTTAAAATTTTCATATACTATAAAAAAAATATATCCTTGTAATGGCTGCATAATATTGCAGCGTATTATTCACTGGGTTTTTTTGTTTACAAATATTATTTTGTTTGTCAGGATATTACATTAGTCTAGCTGACTGTTCACTTATTAAGAAATGCCAACTTTGTAATTTTCTCTTAAACAAGAGATATATGAGCTAAGATTATATATATATATATATATATATATATATATATATATATATATATATATATATATATATATATATATATATATATATATATATATATATATATATATATATATATATATATATATATATATGCTTATGTGCATGAGCGTGTGCATGCTGGTGTGAGTGTTTGTATGTTTGATTAATATCAAACAATTAGCGCTTCCCACTGTAGTTTTGCTACTGTGTTTATAAAAAAATAATTCAAATAAAAATTATAAAATAAAGTAAAATTATGAAATAACATCTACAGAATTACCGTTCTGTTTTCTTCTCGACATACTATAGCTGTTGCTGCCCAAAAGGAATGGCAAAAAAATTTTTTTAACATGACTTTAGTCCTAGTGCTGTCTTCCGAAACTTTAAATGTGATGAGGTCTTATTGATATGGGTAGTGTCCTAATACGTTCATCCGAATTAATGGATGTAACAGTGAAATGACCAGAGAAATTTATATTTATGAAGTTGAGAATTTAAGCTAAATGATTTTGAAGACGCAGTACTTGTAATGTAATATGGTTTCTAAGAGAATAGCACCTGATACATCCTCCTTCGTAGGAACAAAGAAAATATTCTTTTTATTTATATCAGAAATAATTGCAGAAAAAATTAATATTCTAATGACATGCAAAATACAAAAGCTTGTAATGAAATTTAACCAAACTTAAGATTTTATTTGGTTTTATAATCCCCTTCAAGAAGAACGGATTAAAAGAAGAGGGCTCAGAGACGCAATTCATCGCCAACGCCCCTCCTCCCAAGAGTTTTATTCCTATCTCTCCCTGAAAATACATTGTCGCCATTCACTTGGCCCACCATAGGTACATAAGAGGACAAACGGTCAGACGAACAAGGAGACAAGCAAACCGACCCAAAACCAAAGTCTTCTACTCAAAGTGAATTATATGAAGGTAGTGGAGGACTAACAATGCATATCTGAGAAAATGCGATTTGGTAAAGTGACAGTCACTATAACATATTGCAAAACAATTAATCATTCCAGGAAATTGTCCCTACCTCTCAGAAACTATGGTAATTAATTTGAAAATAATCTCCCAAACAACACATCTGTCAACTTTCGTTTCCCTTTGTTATGTGAAATTAGAATAGCGTGTAGTTACATAGATAGTCCTAATCACTTTTTTGCACTTCATAATGAAATGCGTTTACATATATTGTAAAGGTAAATATTGTGAATATTTTATTGATGCAAGACCTATTCTCATTTTTTTCTCGAAAGCATTATGGACAAGGAAATAACAAAAATGGTAAAGCAGAAAATAGCTCAGAAAAAGATATATGAAGCAATATCCTCTTCATAATAAATATAACTTTTTTTCATGCTGTCAAAAATCATAGCAAAATTTCAATAATAATACAGATGGATATTTAAATTAATATTTGCTTAACGTTAAGAAAACAGTATTTTTTTCACGGTATTTTATGAAAATTAATGAAACTAATTTTAATACGTATTGTTTACGCATACCATAAAAAAAACATGGTGAAATGCTTTATTTTGCAATAGTTGGCAAAAATAGCAATAAGCAATCATAACAAAATACAGTTTTTGAAGTTTATCAGGCTGGAAAATAAATCAGATATTATAATTTTATTATTGGTATTTTTAAGGCCCAGCATAGAAATTATGGCTTTTGGCAAACTTCAACTAATCATTTTAACTTTGTATAGTTTTTACATTTTCCTGAACCAAGAGTAATAAATGATTATTGTTGATCTTTAAAACGACACTAAAATGGGAATCCTATCACGAAAACCAAATTCACAAAGATCTGTCAAACCATGGACTGCTGAGCAAGTTTTAAGTAAAGAATCAAAACAATATTATATGGCATGACTAACCTCAAATATATATGAAAATAAAAAGTATTTTATCGCCATTTGCAATATATATATATATATATATATATATATATATATATATATATATATATATATATATATATATATATATATATATATATATATATATATATATATATATATATATATATATATATTGCTCCGAATGTCCGAGGGATACTTACTTGATCCTGGGCAGCAATGGATGAATGCAGGAAGTTCCTTATTTTTATTACACATCTGACTCAATATTAGGACAATTCGTAGACAAAGAAGGGAAAATCTGTGGCTTTAGGCCTTCTTCATGTGAGGGAAAATTACGTAAACTCAAAGGTTCTCTTAATTAATTATATTTACATAACAAACTTAGATCACAAGAATGACAAATTATTAAAATTACCTCCTCCTTAGACAATGAATAAAATGAGAATTTGCACATACTTGAAATATTTATCAAAAAAGTCATTCTTATACTCCAGAATACCATAGACAACATACAGTAGAACATATAATCCGAAAAGGTCCACATTATGCAATATACACCGATGGATCCAAATCACAATACGGTGTGGGATATGCTGCAGTATCCCCCCCAAAAATGTATTAGTTCTATCTACCAGATTACTTCTCAGTATTTATAGCTGAGTTATGTGCAATAGCATCAGCCATAGAAATAATTAGAGAAGCCTCGTGTAATAATTTTGCGATTTATAGCGACTCCAGAAGCGCCATACAAGCCATTCAAAGCTATAATAAAAAAAAATAATATTGTACAACATATAAAGTTTATTACTCCCTAAACTGTATAATAAGGGAAAAAATATTGGAATATGTTGGATCCCTGCCCATGTAGGGATTAAGGAAAATGAAGAGGCTGATAAAGCAGCTAAAGATGCTGTCCACATGAAAAGAGCAAATGTTGACATCACTCTTAGTGGCTATACAAGATATATAAAAACAGTCATTGTAAAAAAATGGCAAAATATATGGAATGAAGAACCTGAAAATAATAAATTAAAACAGATAAAATCCAGTGTTGGAAAATGTAGTTCATCATATCAGAGAGAGAGAGACACGCACAAGTAATTCTAACGCGTCTTTGAATAGGCCATACTCGTTTGACACATGGACACTTAATGAACAGTCCATGTGGCCCTCCTCCCAAATGCCCAGATTGCAATGTGTTGATAACAGTTAAACATGTACTGTGTGAATGTCCAAAATATAACCTGCAGCGATTATCAAATTTTGGAAATAGACCAATAAAAGAAATTTTGTCAGAATCTTCAACATTCTCAATAGTACCCATTTTAACGTTCGTGAGAAGCTGTGAATTACTTGATAAAATATAAAAAATCAATCAATCAGTATAATGAATTTTAAAACAAGTAAATTTTATCATTTTACTTAATTTATTTTGAATTTTAATGTACCTTTTTAGTGAGCATATATGGAAGCATGAGTATAAATGAATTTATTGTGTGAGTGTGTTCCAGTATGAAAGCATATGCCTTTTTACAGCTTTTAATTTCATTTTCCTTTTCGTTCATTCATCATTGGCAAGTGACCTATTAGGTCCCAGTGCTAGGCTTCTAGCCTAGTCTTGAAATTTCATCCTAATCCTTCGGGCCAGCCCCATGAGAGCTGATAGTCAGCTCAGTGGTCTGGTTAAACTATTTTAATAATAATAATAATAATACTGGGCAGGAATTTTAAGGGCCTGCTAAATGACTGAATCCTACACAGAATAAATATTCTACGCCAATGATGTCTTCATAACAGGAAACATCTCAGTAGGGGTAGAAGAGGGACTGACCATGGATAGAGCCAAGAGATTCCACAGTTGAGGCCTATCTGCAAAATATGCCAGACGGTTTCTTGCAAGAATAATAAGATGCTCAGGTGGTGCCAAATAACTTAGATCAACACTAATACATAATTATGTTAACACTGAATGCCCCAACACAAATTACTGAAGGTGATCACACAATGGAAAAATAAATGAAAAATCACACAGAGAAATAATTCATGACTGACTAAGACACCTTATTCCAGTAAATTACCTGCATCAAGATGACGGTGTCCTCATTCGATAGGGCGCTGGTGATGGAGGAGGGAATGCCACTACAAAAGTATAATGGTTCGAGCCTCAGGGCCGAGCATGTGGAAGGTTCAATTGACAGGCAAAGTTAAGGACATCTGTCTTTAGTGGCGTTTGGAGTAATTCTCTCTCAATTTCCATTGCATCATCTATAAGTAACCTTCGGAGATTACGCTGTGGCATCTGGCTAGGTGGCGCAAAGGTCAATCTTTGTCACATTTTCTATATAGGCCGCAAGGCATCAGTTAACCCTCGTGGAGGGTTTCAGGATAGGGCGGGGCACCAACTTTCTCTTTTTTGGCCCCTCCCTTGCCCATTGTCTGGCGCCGTCGAGGAAGGCATCTGGAAATAAGGCCTTAGGCAGTCATTTTGAACAGAGAGACAGGTTAGGCTTAACCATTTTGGGGAATGAAGGAGAGAGTTAATGAAGGGGCAGGTGGAAACCCACAGTTCTAGTAATTAAAGCAATTTAAATTAATTTTATCTCTTTCTCAATGATGTTACAGATGTAAAAAAAAAAAATGGTGAAGTGGCCTGGAAAAGGTTCCATCCATTGCACCTCCCCAATCAAGTTAGCATTCACACCCTAGATCGGGTGAGAATGATTACCAGCAAGCAAACTCACTTAAAGACTTTACTTTATTTTTCTCTCATTTCCCTTTGTGCCTAATAATTTAACTTAAATGTCTGCGTAGCAATTAATTTCTAGAGGCAAAACAGCACTGACATTTACGTTAGCGCTGAATAAATACTTGCTGCAAGAAATGACATATTCTTATCATTAAATTTCTATTATGTTAAGGCAGCGTTAATCAGAGTATTTTCACAACGTAATGGTATAGTTAATACTAAGTTAATTCTAGAGATATTTCATGCACTCTTAATAATCAATTACGAATTTTGCACACATGCAGTTAGTCTGCTTTAAAAAGGCATCGCATTAAGGTAAATGTTGGCTTAGCTAGGTGGTTCCGCAATACTTGAGCAACATCTCAGTGCCATTCAGGCACTATAATCACAAGGTCGTGAGTCTGAGACTCAAGATTTATTACAAAAATTCACAAAGAAAATAAGTGGCAGATTCAGAGCAATCAATAATTGTAAATAAAAGATGATGAATAAATATGCCAAAATTACATTCCTTAGCCTATGGGAAATGGCTAGGCTCATTCTTCAGTCTAGGAAGGCCACAAAGGTGAAGTATGTGCGACTCCTCCAGCAGAATCATTTGCCAGCATCTACAATAATGGCACTGTGCCAAGTTGGCACTCATACAATAATAACTAATGGCAATGGCACATCATATTTGAAATGCATAATGCAGCAGTGGGCATGAAAAGGAAGTCATAAGACTTATACAGCTGGCATATCTGCCAATGGCACTCTGCATGGCCAGAAGGGATTAAGTAAAATGGGGGCCTTGGTAAGGCACAAAATAAATGTGAGTAATAATCAAAAGTAAGAAAGTGAGATGTTGAAGGAAAAGAACAAGGGTAGAGTTAAGAAGGAAATAAATAGGTAAAGGACCCTGACACCCTCTTCTGAATAGAGGTGCCAAAGTCTTTGTAGGATAAAGGGATGGCACTGTGCCAGTTTGGCAGAGTGCCAGGAGAGCTTGGGGGCTCTCTTTAAGCTACCTGGAATTATCCATGCCCGTGGTATTTCCGCCACGGACCTCTCTTACTTTGACGGTTTGTCTTGGTTGGGAAATCGGTGGAACCGAGCCCATGGGCAGGGGGATATCAGAGTGCCACCTGTGTCAGCTTCTTTGGCGGCTGATGCAGGGGCCCTTCTTACAAGCTTTACTATGATCCGTCACAGTTCCTTGATTTCATCAGCCATTTAAGAAATGACAGAATCCTTACTCACTGTCCTGTCTGTGATGGACTGAGACAGAGAGGAGGAGGTCGTGGGGGGCATAAGAGGCTCGGAGGTAAGAATGATCAGCTCAGGCACGGGTTGTGAGGCTGCACATTTGTGTGAGCTTGTGCTGTGGTTGGAAGGATTCGTCTCTCTTACCGGCATTGGTAGCGGAGCCAAGCCGGGAAAAGAGAGGGGACACTGACTGGGATCTCTGGAATGGAGATCGGGGACGTGCTCTGGCACTGGCACTGGGGCAGGACCAGGCACTAATAATTGATTTGGAATTTGCTCATCGTTCGGGACGGACGGAGCTTGGCACTGCTCAGTGCACCCAAGTGACACTGGCAGAGATTGCGAATCAAGAGTAGGATCTCCTGGAGGGGAATATATTTGGGGCCTGGCACTGGCACGGGGGCAGGGCCGGGCAACGGAATGGGATCTGGAATCGATCTTGATGGATGGGGCCACTGCACATTGCACTCAGGTGGCACTGGCATTGGAACGAATGCAGGCATTTGAGGTTTACTCGTGCCTAATGAATGATTTTGGGGATTTGGACACTTGGATTGCTGTAACTTAGATGGGGGCTGGAAGTCCTGTCCCAGGAGGAGGTCATAACCTCCAGGAATGTATCTGGCAACTGTGAGGTCGCAGATTTCAGATCTATGAGGTCTTGTGATCCTCAACTTGACAGTAGGAAGTATCATCCTAAAGTGATTGACACCTTCAATCGTGATGAGTTTACGTCAGTTAATGGTAGCTCCATGGGGAACTTTGTCTTCCCTTATGAGGGACATTTGTGCTCCAGAATCACCAAATGCCTTGACCTGACTGGCAGGGCACCTACCTCGGGGAAGTGGCACATAAATGGGACCCTGGGCTGGAGGACCTAAGGATGTTGGGTTGGTGACTGCTAAGGCAAAGGCGGGCATACTTGATTTATTATTATTAGGGCATTTTGCCCATTGGGCAGAGTGCCCATAGACTTTGCAAGCGGGGCAATAAGTCCGATTATAATATTTACCTGGCACTGTCCCATTGGAGGGAGCAGGCCCTTTACCCTTCGTCCAAGACCCAGGTGTGGCTCGTTGGGGTGTTGTTCCATATGAGGACGTAGAGGTCTTTTCTGGCTGATGATCAACCTTCAAGCTGCACTGTTCAGTGAGGTGCCCTATTCTCTTACAATGCCCACACATGGGTTTCTTATGGGGGTGCCCATTCTTGTGAGGTTGCTGGGAGTTGGTTGAGGCAGGCGAGGAGGGATATAATTTCTGTCCATGGGAACTAAGATGGGGATGATGCGTATCCCATACGTCAGCCCAACGGCAACACTCGACCACTGTCTTAGACGCCTTATCGCATAGATGAGTGGCGAGAGCTGGCGGGGCATAAAATAAGAAGTCCTTGAGCTTGAAGAGTTCGAGGACATCCTCCACACTAGTGGCTTTCAGAAAACTAGCCATCGTTTTAAGGCCTGGGTCTTTTTGAAGATCCACTGAGACCAGGTTTGGCCTCATTCCTTGGGCATATTTCTCCACCTTTTCCTCCAGCTGTAGGGAGTTATTTCAGAAACTTTTATAATGGCTTTGCCAACAAGGGCAAGATCTCTTTTATCCATGGGAGGGAGAGCATTGAAAGCAATGGCACCCTTTCCTTCAAGGTGCCGTCCCAGGATCAGAAACACTTCTCCAGTAGAGGGCTGATAGGTCATCAGGGCCTTTTCAATATGGTCGACCCAGGCCTCAGGCTCGGCTTCGTCCCATTTCCTTATGAGGGTGCCTACACTGCAGAGGGTTGAGTGAGGAGAGGGTGTTGATGTGTTGCACCTGTCGTGAGCTGCCACTGCAAGCTGATGAGCTCTTTCTTTCTTCCTCTTCTGCGTTTCTTTTTCCTTCTCCTGCCTTTCTTTTTCCTTCTCCTGTCTTTCTGCCTCTTCTCGTTTCTCCTGGACTATTCTTTCTTTCTCCTTCTCCTGTCTTTCTGCCTCTCTTTCCTCTTTGGCATCTTCTACTCTCTCTTGGACCCAATCCCTCAGGGCTTGTCCTGATAGTCCCATTCCTTTCCCGCAGACATGTAGAACTTGAAGTCCTCATTTCGCTGGCTTCTGCTTGTCGCAGACATTTTGAGAAAACTCTTATATGGGCATGACACGTTAGAAATTTAATTTGTCTGAAAAGACTCAGGGCTGTTCGAGTGAACAGGTTCGATATGTCTGGTGAGACTCAGTGTTGTTCAAAATAAACAGATTCAGGGTGTATGAATAGACTCAAGTTGTCTGAAAAAACTCAAATGTCAGGTGTCTGAAAGACTCAATTGTCCAGAATAAACGAAAATTAATATGTCTGGATAAGACAAATTTCAGGGTGTCTGAAAAGACTCAGTTAAAAATTAATATGTCTGAATAAGACAAATTTCAGGGTGTCTGAAACACTCAATTGTTCAGAATGAACGTTAATATTTCTGAATAGGACAAATTTCAGGATGTCCGAAGAGACTCAGTTAAAATTTAATATGTCTGAATAAGACAAACTATAGGGAATCTGAAAAGACTGTTAAAATTTAATGTCTGAATAAGACAATCTTCAGGGTGTCTGAAACACTCAATTGTTCAGGATGAATGAAAATTAGTATGTCTGAATAGACTTTTGGTTCTTAGTGAACGAAAATTTAGCCCAAGCTAACACAAGCCTTGATGTATATTCTATTTTGCAGAGAGACACTGCAGAACTAATAATAAAACAAAAGGCTTACAGGGTTATACACTTAAGATGTGTAAAGAAATTTTCCTTGCACTATTAAATGATTTTAAATGTGGCGTAATGGAAACAGTACATCGATCCTATCGAATATTATAATCCCCAACGCACGAGGGTAAGACAAAATGCTTAATCTTATAACATGCACGGGGCACTCGGGACTGCCGGGTTACGCGTGGGGAAGGAAAGAAATTGTTATTCTCCCTTATCAAAACAAACCTTAGCTCACACGTGATTAATAGTACTCCAATGTTTATTCCTGGTCGGTCTCATGACATCTGCCGTCAATGGATGAGTCAGGCGGGTGTGGGGAGGGGTCTCTTGACAGCGTGTCTGGCTTTTTTCACCTGGTCCTACACTTTTTCCCCTCTAGGGCCTCCCGAAGAAATGAATGAACGAGGAAATTCTCCCTGATATATTCGTCAATAAATAAATTTACAGGAATACTATGGGCCCACCGAGGAATATCCTACTCAGTTAGAGAATAAAAGGTTTATTTCTTTCAAAAATGCAGTGAGGTGCGCAGACATATGAATAAAAATCAGCGAGCGAAAGAAAGGAATTTATATATGCGCGCTGTGCGTTCGGTTTTTATAACAATGGAATTTCTAATGGAACTCACAAATCAACGATGGTGGATGGTTAGGGACAGGCCCACTTGGCCTGGAATTGAAGATTCCGCATCGGAATTACTATTCTCTCGTCTTGAGAGCGGAAATTTAGATTCCTAAATAC
This sequence comes from Macrobrachium rosenbergii, assembly GCA_039081455.1. Classification (NCBI taxonomy): domain Eukaryota; kingdom Metazoa; phylum Arthropoda; class Malacostraca; order Decapoda; family Palaemonidae; genus Macrobrachium; species Macrobrachium rosenbergii. Next base: position 61,827,371 of record JANJGK010000008.1, read on the forward strand.
TTCCTGGCTTTTCCAGTCTATCAAGCGAGAGAGAGAGAGAGAGAGAGAGAGAGAGAGAGAGAGAGAGAGAGAGAGAGAGAGAGAGAAGAGAGAGGATAAATCCAGCTATGTGAAAATAGCTGGAGTCAAGCCTTGGTGGTCGCCCACAGTGTGCCCATCTGGGAATTCGGGACTTTTAAATTGTCTTTATCGTGTGGGCGAAGGAATAGGGGCTCCGTTCCGTTTTATTAATTCTTTGACTGAGTTGCTCCCTAGCTTCCTATTCTCAAAAAATGCAGCTAACATGCAATAGCACAAAAATCTTGTGGAATTGTTAAAACGCTCTCTCTTCTTATGAACTAGTTTGGCATGCACGTGGTCTATCAATTACCTAACATTGATTGCAGTCACATTTCGCACCTAATATAGACTTAAACAAAATATTTTGGCACATACTTACAATGTGGAACTGGCTCTTCTCATTTGCCTAAAATGGAGGGGTATGATATCAGGGTCGTCTCTAATTATGCAGACCAGCTAGTAGTTACTATTCCGCTGATAGTTGCAAAGCAATTGCATACTCCGCAAGGTACGCCAGTTACTACAAATGTCCGAGGGATACTTAAGTGATTCTGGGCAGCAATGGATGAATGCAGGGAGTTCCTTATTTTCATTCCACATCTGACTCAATTTTAGGACAATTCGTACACAAACAAGGGATAATCTGTGGCTTAGGGCCTTCTTCATGCGAGGAAAAATTATGTAAACTCAAGGGTTCTCTTAATTAATTATACTTACATGCCAAACACAGATCAGAAGAATAAAAAATTACCGGGCAGGTAATTATAAGGACCTACTAAATGACTGAATCCTACACAGAATAAATATTCTACGCCGACGATGTCTTCATAAAAGGAAACATCACAGTAGGGGTTAGAAGGGGGACTGCACATGGATAGAGCTGAGAGATTCCTCAGTCGAGGACTGTCTGCAAGACGGTTACTTGCAAGAATAATAAGACTCTCAAAGGGGACTGAGGAATGCACAGGTGGTGCCAAATTACTCAGATTAACACTGATGCATAATTACATTAACACTGAATGCTCCAACACAAATTACTGAAGGTGATCGCACAACAGAAAAATAAATGAAAAATCAGACAGAGAAATAACAGGAATCGTGCCTGACTAAGAAACCTTATTCCAGTACCTTATCTTTGCCAAGATGACGGTGTCCTCGTTCGATAGGGCACTGGTGTTGGAGGAGAGAATCAAAATGCCACTACAAAAGTATACTGGTTCGAGCCTCAGGGTTGAACACGTGGAAGGTTCAAGGAACAGGCAAGGTTAAGGACATCTGTCCTTGGTGGTGTTTGAAGCTCTTCTCTATCGATTTCCATTGCATCGTCTATAAGTAACCTTTGGATATTACGCCATGGCATCTGGCTAGGTGGTACAAAGCTCAATCTTTGTCACATTTTCTATATAGGCTGCATGGCATCAGTTAACCCTAGTGGAGGGTTTTAGGATAGGGCAGGGCGCCAACTTTATCTTTTTTGGCCCCTCCCTTGCCAGTTGTCTGGTGCCGTCGAGGAAGGCATCTGGAAATAAGGCCTTAGGCAGTCATTTTGAACAGAGAGACAGGCAGAGTGAATTGGATATTAAAGGACGTTTGTAGCTTAATGCTTGTATATGAATCCTGGTGATGTGATAAAAAGTCATAATATGGCTGCGTGTGACAAACGCACTACATGGTCAGCATGGCAGAGGTGGGTTGATATCAACTCTAAATACAAATACCTGAGTTCGACGGGGATTTGTAGGTGGGAGCTGCTATCAACTTATACCTCACTTATTGGCCGTGTGGGTAAAGGCATCACTGTAGTCCTGAGTTCTTGTCTTTCGATGGTTCGAGCCTACGGGACGACGAACTTATTACCAACTAAAAAAAAAAATACCCCTTCTGTAACATATATGAAAATATATTCTTTCCGTGGTAGAGCAAATTGGATATTGAAGGACGTTTGTAGCTTACTGATTGTATATGAATCACAGTTATGTGATAAAAAGTCATAATATGGCTGTGTGCGACAAACACACTACACGATTAACATGGCAGAGGTGGGTGGATATCGTCTCTAAATACAAACACCTGAGTTCGACGGGGATTTGTAGGTGGGAACCGATATCCACTTATACCTCACTTGCTGGCCGTGTGGATTAAAGCATCCACTACAGTCATGAGTTCTTTTCCTTCACTGGTTCGAGCCCACGGGATGACGAACTTATTATCAATTAAAAAATTCCCCTTCGGTAACATATATGAAAATATATTATTTCCGAGGTAGAGCGAATTGGATATTAAAGGACGTTTGTAGCTTACTGATTGTATATGAATCATGGTGATGTGATAAAAAGTCATAATATGGCTGCGTGTGACAAATGCACTACAAGGTTAACATGGCAGAGGTGGGTGGATATCGTCTCTAAATACAAACACCTGAGTTCGACGGGGATTTGTAGGTGGGAGCTGATATCCACTTATAGCTCACTTGCTGGCCGTGTGGATTAAAGTGTCCACTGTAGTCCTGAGTTCTTGTCCTTCGTTGGTTCGAGCCCACGGGACGACGAACTTATTATCAACTAAAAAATTCCCTTTCGGTAACATATATGAAAATATATTATTTCCGAGGTAGAGCGAATTGGATATTAAAGGACGTTTGTAGCTTACTGATTGTATATGAATCACGGTGATGTGATAAAAAGTCATAATATGGCTGCGTGTGACAAACGCACTACAAGGTTAACATGGCAGAGGTGGGTGGATATCGTCTCTAAATACAAACACCTGAGTTCGACGGGGATTTGTAGGTGGAGCCGATATCCACTTATAGCTCACTTGCTGGCCGTGTGGATTAAAGTGTCCACTGTAGTCCTGAGTTCTTGTCCTTCGTTGGTTCGAGCCCACGGGACGACGAACTTATTATCAACTAAAAAATTCCCTTTCGGTAACATATATGAAAATATATTATTCCCGAGGTAGAGCGAACTGGATATTAAAGGACGTTTGTAGCTTACTGATTGTATATGAATCACGGTGATGTGATAAAAAGTCATATATATATATATATATATATATATATATATATATATATATATATATATATATATATATATATATATATATATATATATATATATATATATATATATATATATATATATATATATATATATATATATACATATTAATCATGATGATCCTGGAAGCTCATTTCTCACCTCTTTCAGTGCAACCCAACGAGGATGTTGGAACATTTCTCCTCTCTCTCTCTCTCTCTCTCTCTCTCTCTCTCTCTCTCTCTCTCTCTCTCTCTCTCTCTCTCTCTCTATACCTGTGGATTATTTCATAAGCAGAAATACTCTTATTTCCTGTATCTCATAATCAAACGTAAGGATTCCTTGAGAAAACTAAATAAAAGACTTCCATATTATTTACTGTACCTTATAAAAGAAATTGTTTTACAGACGATAAGAGTGATATTCAGCAATCACGCTTATTTTCTCTCTCTTGTCTTTTGCAATTTATTTAGTATTTACTTGTTTTCTAGGCTTTTATTTGATTTTCTTCGAAACTTTGTCCTTCATGAGAGAGAGAGAGAGAGAGAGAGAGAGAGAGAGAGAGAGAGAGAGAGAGAGAGGGAGAGAGAGAGAGAGAGAGAGTTCTTTGAAATAAGTCATTCGTTGCTTTACAAAATAAGTTTTATTTTTCATATGCCACACCCTTACGTAAACATTTCACACGCTTGAACAAGTATCTTACACAATTTTTATATATTATTGATATGATATGACGTCAGCATTTTTTGTAATGGGTTCCAATTCTTTTGTGTTGATATTTCTTCAACCAACAACCGTGTAACACATGAAAGGTTTCCACACTTACAATATTTATAATTTCATACCAGCTACAAACGCCAAACCAGGGATCTCTCTCTCTCTCTCTCTCTCTCTCTCTCTCTCTCTCTCTCTCTCTCTCTCTCTCTCTCTCTCTCTCTCTCTTTTAATCTTTATTATCAGTTTTCCCTTCCATATATCCAATCTATGGGATGAAAATGTTTATATTTAATTCAAATACCCAACCTACCATTCAGGGAAGTTAATTGTTGTAATAGAATTTAGGATTTTATTAAAATTAGTTTATGGCTTAACAGCGCTCTCTAGTGGGTTTCATGATAGTTTGGTGATACTTTTTTCTCTGCATAGGTTGCTATTGTTTTATTAAACTGAATTAAATTTTCATATTTTTCTACATTTTGTATGTGTTTTTTTTTAATATTGAATGAACTTTGTATTAGAGATAATAACATTGATGAAATATGAAGAACTTTAATGATTTTTCATTGAAGGTATAAAGTAATAATATAATCTGAAATAATATGCTTAAAAATTTCATAAAAAAAATACGGAATAGTGGATTTTTTTTTCGATGGATGGTGCGGCTAACCATAGGACTTGGTTATTTATATGAACACATGAATATACAAATAAGGCTTTAACTGTATGTTTACGCTTTTATTTCTAAAAATGAATCGAAAACTATTAGCCTTAGTTCAGTGATACATAACGATGTCATTGAGAATGAGAATCCTTATGTCTTATTCGGATAATAGTTATTATATTTTGCCTTCCCATACGTAGAGTAGAAAGGAGGAGAAGTGCTATTCCTTACTATTTTGCACCATCTGGCTTCTGTGCTTACATACATACACACATACATTCTTATATGTATTTATATATATATATATATATATATATATATATATATATATATATATATATATATATATATATATATATATATATATATATATATATATATATATATATATATATATTTGTGTGGCTGTAAAAATGTAAAGATAACATTTCCGGATATGCTTTTTACCGATAACCCTGAAATTCGGAATACGGATGACTGAATGAATTCCCTTCTGTTAGGCGAAACTAATGTCCAGAAATACGCGAGGAGAGAGATTAGCCTTAAGCCAAAGCCCTGACAAAGAGGAACTATCCTTTGCACTAATTTTGTTCTCAAAGAGTTCTGCTTCAAGTTCCACACAAAAAGGGATAGTTTAATCGTTCTTTCTTTCCTTAGAACATCATGCCTTTTTGGGGAAAGTGTATCAGACTTGTTATTAGATCAATATATAAAAATGCCAATTTGATCATTATAATATGCCCACCCTAATACTCACCTGCTCACACAATAAAATCTGGCTACCCACCACTTTTGCCCTACATATTATAGCCTGCGATGTTCTTTATTTTTTTGCAATATTTTCTGATGGTTCTGCTGCCTCGCAAATTGTTATCCTAATTCATGCAGGATTCAATCTGAATTTTTGAATGGTCCTAATTTGTTAGCAGGAGTCAATAAGATATTGCTACGCTCAGACAAGGATTATTATTACTTCTCTTCATACAATTTCTGTTTAAATGGCCATTTATTTGAACTAATACATATTTCCTGCGGACCTCATCCTATACTTAATTTAGATAGAGTTCTCTATTTTTGCTTTCTTTTGACAACAGTAATGTGCGCTTACAGAATTCATTCAAGAGACTTATCAATATAACACTTCACAAACTTTCGTATTTATATTTTGTCTAATATGAAGACGACATTGATGTAATACAAGTTTTGCTAAATCATACATTATCTACACAACTGTCCCTTGCTTCCAGAATCTTAGTGGGCACCTGAACAATTCGTAAGGTAGGATTATTATTATTATTATTATTATTATTATTATTATTATTATTATTATTATTATTATTATTATTATTATTATTATTATTAGTATTATTATTACTATTATTATTATTATTATTATTATTATTATTATTATTATTATTATTATTATTATTATTATTATTATTAGTAGTAGTAGTAGTAGTAGTAGTAGTAGTAGTAGTAGTAGTAGTAGTAGTAGTAGTAGTAATTATTATTATTATTATTATTATTATTATTATTATTATTATTATTATTATTATTATTATTGTACTTTACGGAGCTTAAAAATTTGAGGGAAGTCCGTATAATTTCGCTACATCTTAGCTGCCTGAGCAGTTGTTCTGGAAGTTCTGTGGCTCATTCCAGTTGAACTAGTTTCAATCATAGAGGGGACCCTTAGCATTGAAAAAAAGTGTCTCTTTGATCACACTGACTTCTGTCTTTATTTATTATTTTGTTGGCTTGAGGGTAACTATGTTTATGCACCATTGACTATCTAAAAACCCTAAAAGGATTTCAGTAATTCAGAAAATATTGCTTATCGGAAATTCTAGGGAAAACTTTAAACCATAAAGATATATGGAATGTATATATGCAATTCTGAAAGTCTGCGAACAAGGCGACTTTCAGAGACTCCAGTGGAGCTTAAGGTCGGGAAATGTTGTTTTCTTTGCCCTTGGCAGGTATTTCCATTTATGGCTTAACAAAACTTTCAAAATTCACATTGCCCTACGAATTGAGTTTACCAAGGGCATCAACCCGAAGGTTGTAGATGGTATTCAGGTATCTTCAGCCATTTGCTAAGGGGCTTAAAATTCTTATTTCTGGAATCCATACAAGGTCCACAATAACCATATTTGCCGTGATTTTGGATCTTGAGTGTTCGCGCGTTTTAACTGTTACGAGACACATCTGGTCTTGGACACAGTGAGTGTTGACCGGGAAAACCATTTTGAGGGATCCACTGGAACTTCTTCCAATATTTATTGTTTACAGATGTAAGCAAAGAATTTTTTTGTGCTAAACAAATATCAGAAATACAAAAAAGTATTAGAGATTTAAAGATAGGGGGTAATCATGAACCTCATTTAATTAAAAAAAAATATCTACAACATGGAATGCTTTAGTATAGTATTGACCAGAAACGCGCTAATATTTTCGTAAAGAAATTCTGAAATAAATAACATATATTCTTTTTTAAATTATTATTTATGCCAATAAGTATAGGTCACTGATTAGTTGCAACATTTTTTTTTGTGGGGGGGGGGGGATTTAAAGGAAGTAATGAAGACGATTAAAAATCCTATTTGCTTTCATTGTCAGGATTCCCCTTTTTTTTGGCGTCATACTATTACAAAATCAAAACTATGATGAAAGTAGTCCTTGCAACAATGCATTCTGCACTGATAGAAAGAGCACAAAAGAATAAGATTTAGTCATTGTAATCTGCCAGCCAATATCAGTGAATGCGGCGAACGAAATCAAAAGGAATTAGGAGAGTTATATGAGGAAACTATGAGACAACATGGAGAATGTCGTAAAAAGAAAAGAAAACCTACTTGAGCATGAAGGATGATGGTGCTCTCACAAAGTAAAAGGGTATTTTAGTTCAAGGATCTTACGTAATTGTAAGATTTCACATCCATGACTGGGATGTTAACTATTCAGCTATTGCAAGGGCCTACCAGTAAAATTCTGTAGAAAATGGAACAAATACAGAATAAGCAATGGTTGTTTATTTGACGAGAAAGTTCCTTAATGTAGATATCCCAATTAAAATTTCCTTTATCATTTTGTTTTACCGTGTAAATTCACGGAGCATAAAATTGTTAGTCCAAAAAAGTTTACTTTTTGACGTTAAGGAAGACGCCATACTCAAACAAGGTTATCGTTCGAGACAGGAATGAATTCTTAAGTAAAAGTAACTACAGAAATTCAAAGCTGGTGTAATACATAAAGGAGGCAGTGGACAATCTACTCTAGGTGTAAAAATTTAAATAAAGGATTATGGGGAATGGGATGAAGGAAAGATGGATATTCCCAGTTCGGCGTTGGTGGAAAGGAAGTCAGCAAACAGACAAACAACGATTCACTGGTATGAAACTGGTACACGCAAAAAATGTGGAAACCTGTCATATGTTACAGGAATTCCTGTGAAGAAATATCAGCGATCAACGAATTGGAACCCAGTATAGAAAAACTGACGTCATATCCTATCAATAGCGTAAAAAATGCATATGATTCGTGTTTATGCGTTGGAAGTGTTTTCGTAAGTCTGTCCAAAAATAGTGTACAAAAAGGTATTGATTTTGCAGTCAGGGCATTTTGTTTTTTACTTACTCTATTAAGCCCGAGCGTGTGAACAATACCCCATTTTTTGTAACACAACGAATGACTTATTTCAAAGAACAACCGCCCCCCAACTCTCTCTCTCTCTCTCTCTCTCTCTCTCTCTCTCTCTCTCTCTCTCTCTCTCTCTCTCTCTCTCTCTTGCAGCGCCAGTTGTTGATTAAAAATTATAAATCGACTCAAAAATATCCTAAAAAAAGGATAAACTAACGAAATATTCAAAAACAAAAAGTTAGAACAAATATCTAAAGACGAAACGCAGCAATAAAACGGATTAATTGGTCTTTGTTTATGTATCGGTGTTGCTTAACAATGCAAAGTATAGAACAACAAAGCTTAAAATGAGAACGAAGTTGTTTGGCAATTTCCATTGTTCTAAACCAGTATCTCTTTATGTCGTTAGTTAACTTTGCCTCCGAGTATTAATTTTTGCTTATAATTCCTCTGTCTAAAATCATAACGCCAAAGCAATTGTCGGATGCCCTTCAACTCTCGTATTTAGCTTTAAAGAGAAACTCTAGATAGGTCACTGCGATTGACATATGCCCTTCCATGAACTATACCCTCATGGAAAACGAAGTCGTCTTAGTATTCAAGAAATTATATGAGACAGTCAGATTAATACTTTTCTGCTAGCGGAGCATACTTCAGGTTTAAAAATATAAGTATCCTTTTAATTAAGGAGAGTTTAGCCTTTTGTCAGGAAATAGTTTTTTATTGCAAACAGTTGGACAAATTCGGAGAAAAGTGCCAGGTGAATATGCTTTCCGACAGTTCATAGAAGGTTGTCGTTTTACTCCTTAAATGTTGCGTCATATTTCTATTATTCTTCCCAGCGTTTGTACGTCTTTTCTTCACATTTCAAAAAGATTTTTTCTTTGCTCTGTATATAATGCATGTAATATATAGTTAAATAAGTATCGTTCAACCTTCCTATCAGGTCTGTGCATTAAAAGAAAAATTACTTGCTACGGGATATAATGAAATACAAGAGATCTAAATTCAACATTACTTTGAATGAATTAAGAACTGGGTTCTGTTCTGCTTCTAAGTTTTAGACTGGCAATAAGATAAGTAAAAGAAAAATTAAACAGGGTTAAATAATTAGCCCTTGACTAACCTTTTATTAAGCTAGAAATGAAGCCCATGATGTTTTTCAATAAAATGCATTACTAAGTAGAATGGCAAGCTTCATTGCATGTCAGAAATGGTTACTGACATAAATACTTTCCATCTTCTGAAATTCTGCAGTTCTTGAACTGTTTATCATAAACTTGGAGTAGTTTTCTATTACTAGATGTTTGTCAGCTACTCTACAGCACTCCGAAACCAACGAAACCGTTAACGACCTGGGAACAGCTGATTTGATAATTTAATATAAAAGAGAGAGAGAGAGAGAGAGAGAGAGAGAGAGAGAGAGAGAGAGAGAGAGAGAAAAAAAAATTTGTTACCGTTGCCTCTTTTTTTTATTTTTTTTTTTTACTGCTCTCCTTGTTCCATATGAACCCTATTCATATGGAACAAGCCCACAGGGCACACTGACTTGAAATTCAAGCTCCCAAAGAATATGGTGCTGAATAGGAAGTGAGAGAAGGTAAAGGGAAAACCAGAAAGAAGATATCTCACTTATCAAAAATAATAATAAATAGATTAAAATGCATTAAAATGCAAGGAGAATAGTGTTAGGGTAGTAATGCATTGCACCTTCACTTGAGCTTTTGAAGTTCTAATAGCACGATATCTTCATGGAGACTGTTCCACAGTCAAACGGTATGGGGAATAAAGAGCCTCGTAACTGAGAAGTTCGACAGCGAAGCACATTTACTGCATATTGGTGCTACTGTTCATCGAATCTGGTTGCTCTCGGCAGGAAAGGGGGATCAGGGATCAGTTGTGATTGTGAAAGATCTCTGTTAAAATACAACTTATGAAAAAGTGACAAACAGGAGACCATCCGTCGATGGTCCATGTCATTACTGCTGAAAGAGATTTATCTCTGGCAGAAGCAGCCATCCACACTAGAGAACAGTATTCTAGTAGAGGAAGCACTAATGACCTGTAACAGGTTGCGTTGATTTTATCACTGTTATAAATATATGAGGCCTTACGAACAATACCTAACTTTGGTGCGGCATTTGAACCTTCATTAGATGTTTCTCAAAAGTAAGATGTGAGCCAAAAGTTACATCAGAATACTTAAGGCTTCAGACTCATTCAGCAAAGTCCCATCCACCTGAAGGGGAAGATGGAATTGACAATCTGTACGAGATCTGCTAATCAACAGTGCTTTCATTTTACTGTAGTTCAGCCTCATACCCCACCGACTACACCATTCACTGATCCCATCCATTAAAGATATATTTTCATACCCACCCCCATCTCACTCTCTCCGTCTCTCTCTAGTGAGGGTATAAGGAATGAAGTTTTTTCCTTTCATACAGATCACCTTAATTCTGACAACATTGCAATTCAGTCATTACAACTCCTGCATATCATGATCTATATATTGTACTCGTGATTAATTATTTGAGTATCATATATATATATATATATATATATATATATATATATATATATATATATATATATATATATATATATATATATATATATATATATATATATATATATATATATATATATATATATATATATATATATATATATGTATATATATATATATATATATATATATATATATATATATATATATATATATATATATATATATATATATATATATGCATATATATATATATATATATATATATATATATATATATATATATATATATATATATATATATATATATATATATATATATATATATACATTTGAGTAATAATTTTATTTATTTATGTCATTCTTTTTTATTTGAAGGTAGATGGATAGAAAGAGAGACAAACTGAATAGTAAATATAGAGAGAGAGAGTCTGTTCCCCGGTGTCACGTTCCAACTTTGCTCGGATTCATTATTGCTAAGCGGGTAAGAGTATAAGATATGAATCGCCCTAGGCACTCGTGTAGGATGAAGGGAATTTCATTGAGAAATGCTGGAACATATTCTTCTCCCTGGCCTGCTCTGAATGTGTAACTGGCAGACGAAAGTCGTGATCTCTCTAAGTTCAGAATGCTGAGACAAATATGAAAAGGAAGATTTAAAACATTTGTTTCTGAAATAATTTCTCTGATGGTTTCTCTTGTAATAGCTTGCATATTGTATTCTTGGGCGGTGTGCTATTTGTGATGCATTGTGGATTATACTTGTATGATAGTAAGTCATTTTCCAGGTATTAATCCTTGACATTTCTTACGCGTACAAATATGCTTCTGCCGGTAAGGTGAGTGTAACCCGAAAAGAGTCGACTGACAAAACACGTTCATTACAAAAAAGAGAGAGAGAGAGATATATATAATTAAATTTCTCTATTTGTTTAATATAACTTAATGAGCTGTATCTGCAAAAGAGAAGTGCCAAGTGCAAACGACTTTGAATGCTGTAACCACTTCCAAAATACTTATCATTTAATGTTGAACAGGTTTCCCGAATAATAGCCTAGCTAATTTACCAAGAAAGTTTACCATTGAATATTCACTTCATATTCTAAGGGAAATTCTGAATGTTTACTGTTTCGTTCACAATAAACAGATTGTTAAGCAAGAAAAAATATATTAAATTTCCGGTGCTACCATTCTTGTAACTAAGCTTGTTACCTGCTTTATTAATATCCGTGTCTCTCGCTCTTACAGTTAAGTAAATAATATATATATATATATATATATATATATATATATATATATATATATATATATATATATATATATATATATAATGTATATATAAATTTTTTTTCTTTTGAGAATCATAATTCCATCTATATCTGATTTGACCTCTTTCATTGTATTTTCTATACCTGTTATACCAAGACTACAGTATATGGTGAATTAAACTAAGTTACATAAATATTGTATGAATTTTTCTGAGCATGTATTCAGATAATGGTAAGAAATTTTAATATTTTTTATTCTCATTAATAATCGGGGATTTCCCTGTTGAAATAATCGATAGGAATTAAACTATTCTTGTGAACAATTTACTGAATTTAAAGATTGTTGCTTGTGAGTTTTAATAGCTAAAATGAATTAGTTTTTCCTGTAAAACGAAGATCTTTAACAGATAAATGGATGATTGAAGGTTTTAAATCCCAGGCATTCTAACTAGTGCTGTGGTTGAATATCAAAATGACGATCGATGTTGAATTGAATTGAATATAGAATTTAGGTCAGTCAGCGCTGAAACTGAAATTGACAGTAAAAGGTTTGAAAGATGTAACAGGAAGAAAACTTCGCACTTCCACTAGGAATCAACTGTTAGGAGAGGGTGGAAAGTAAATGGAAGAAAGAGAATATAAAAGGAGGTACAGTAAAAGGAACGAAAGGGGTTGCAGCTAGGGGTCGAAGACACGTTATAAGAACCTTAAGTAACGCCTACAGTGCACTGCATGAGGTGCACTGACGGCACTACCTCCCTACGGGATGACGATCGATGTACAATCAAGAACAGGCGCCGCGCCGGGCATATAATCCCTTGGCGAATAAAGTTTTAAATAGTTCCAGAGGTATTGAGCGCACTCATCGCAAACAGATTGTTTGTCCATTGTCATCCGTGAACTTACGAAGCCAGTTGACAGTCGACAGCAGCATATAGTGATGTAAACAGTTTACATTACACTTTAACCATGATTTTTTTTTTTTTTTACTCTGTTAATCTATTTTTGAACAACACAAGCTCTGGGGCTTTGCTAAATATTTTATAATTACAATTTTTATTGGTGTCTATATTAGGCTATTATCTTCAGGCTGGTTCTAGTCGATAATAATATATGCCTCTCTGAACTCGATTTATTTACATAAAATGATTTCCCTAAGTTGAGACCTAAATATGCAAACTTGCTTATATAAAATGTAACTCTGGCTTTTATCTAATGAGCAAGAGGTATTTAACAGTACTCGAATAACATTTGGTTTTAGTAGCCTGTCGTTGATAATTTAATTAATGTTTAAAATCCTGGGATATTCAAATTGAATATGTAAGTAGAAGATAATTGCAATTGCGAGATCTTACAAATATTTGTGACAATATTTTCTTACATTCCTTAGTTTTTAAGCATATAAACAAGAAGCGCTGAGCGGTTCACAATTACACTGAAAAAAAAAATTAATGACTAAAAATTGAGATCTACAGAGAAATGATGAATGAGAAACTTCTCAGAATAAATTGGGAAGGAGAGACAATAACAATGGAATCTTCTTCTTCGTTTAACGTTCTCTTAAATAGGTTAAATGCTTCACCGACCTAAGACGAAGAATGCCTGCGTTTCGGGGGATCTCTTCAGTTGCCTCTTTTATTCTGAGATCCAGTTGTTCATTACTCTCCTTCTTGCATCTGGCTCACTAGGAACAACCTTCCCGAAGTACTTGCTCATATCACCTTTTGATTTTCATGCTTTAATTTTCTTTCTCCGGCTCTTCTTGGAGATACAAAATTTCAATAGTCATTTTACGCAGATATTCTCACGAGAAACAGAAAGAATAGTAGATGGGAGAACGTTTGATAAGAACATTAAAGAATCCCCAAAGGTCACATCGAAAATTTTATAGCAGAATTCAGTTGAGTCTCTAGTAAGCATTTGGGTAAAATGACCGTATCTGGGATTCAAGTTCTGTTAATTTTCAAAATGCAATTTAATCCAAGTTTACTAAAATTGCAGCTCGTCACTAAATCTAATTGCAGTTATCTTCGCCATGTTATGAGAGAGAGAGAGAGAGAGAGAGAGAGAGAGAGAGGAAGGGCAACAATAATAATTTCTCAGCATAGGTAATAAATCAAGAACAGGATCATATGACCTTTTCTCAATAACGATGATAGTTTACTTACATCGTCCTTTTATTATTGTGATTCTAAATGAAACATTGTTGTAGAAAATATTGTCATCACCGGGAAAAATTAAGGAATAGATAAACTAATTATAATTTGAAAACATGGAGTTTCTTTTTTCCATGATGTCGGGAATTGAGATATAAAATTTAGGCCAAAAGGAAATTGCGAGCTAAAAGGTTTCAAAGGTGTAACTGGAGGAAATCCTTATAGTTGCATTATGAAACAATTGAAGGAGAGGGTGGGCAGCAGGCTAGAAGAAAGATGATATGAACAGAGGCAAAATAAATGGAATGAAATGGGTCGAAGCTAGGGACCGAAAGGAGTGTGCAAAAGCCTTAAATAATGCTTACAGTGCACCACGTGAGGTGTTCTGACAGACTACCCTGCTACTGGGTTTTCCATGATGTTGATGAAGCTGAGACTTAATATCCAAAACTTCAGACGATTCTCATATTTCGAAAAATCATCCACTGGTTCATTTACAGAAACAGTGAAAGGTGTACTGTTCACGTACTCTGTCCTTTCTTTGGTTCAAAGGTATCCTTTACCTAATTCGGTTTCGAGGATTTTCATACGTTATAATTGCATTTTAAATACCATACTCTTTCAGACAATATACTATTTTTAATACAATTGCTGTACTATTTTGACCAGTTAAAATAAAAGTAAACTAGATAACATTTGAATAATGCATTACTAAATTTTACGTCTTACAAAAAAATAAAAAAAAAATTCATTTTCTACCGGAACCCAACCTTTATTTCATAAGGAGCAGCACCGGATTATTACATTTTTCAATTCATATATTCATTTATTCATCAGTTCACCAGCTACCCCGTTCCTGATCATTTCTCCCTTACTCTTCATCACCATTCGGCGTTGAAAACGTCCACGTGGAGGAATAACAGTTTCGTTTTGATAATCTGCGTACAGTCGATTTGATATGGTACACAGAGACTTGAATGTTATCGCTTATTTTCTGTATTTTCTGATCCACGGTCATCACGCGGATGTTATGTTAGAGTTTTGGAACTAATAGATACTAAATTTTCCAGTTCTTGTCACTATTAGTTGGTCGCTGATCATTTTCTCCGACATTATGTAATGATTCTCATTAGCTAGCATAGTTACAAGGGACAATGATAAAAGTTTAGTTTGTCAAAGTTTTTGCATGATAAAAGGAAATAGACTTATTTCCTGCTGAAATTTTATATTCATATTCTGTAAGTTCCTCTAGTCATGTAATTCATTAATAGATAAAAACACCAAAGATCAAAATGAGAAGACGGTACTCTGAATGATTGATTGGTAGCAAATATAAAAACGGGCTTATTAAAAATTCCAATATAATTCGAAGTGCAGGTTTTTTAATTGAAAATTTAAAATATCAGTGTTCCTGATATTGTCCAGGGAAGATAATAGTTAAACTTGGAGAAGGTTTAGCTTTTAAGAATTTAGACTGGCACATTTAACTATATGTCAGACAGGTAAATGGTCTGAATCATAGAGAGTGTGGAACTGACAAAGATCAAAGGCTCATCCATCAACTTTGTTTGGTCAGTTCACAATACGTTTAAATTCTAATTACGAGAATAGATAGAAAACATGTTGTCACTGTATCTAAACCATTTTATATTTGCTGAAATAAAACACTCCATTTAAGTTACTTGGTATAAACGATAGGGGATTTCCCGGGCTCGTGCATGCATTCTCAGTGTACTATTTCCAGTTAAATTCAAATTCAATTTATTTTAAATAAAGATAAATCCTATTTGCTATCTGATACAGATTCTAGCATATCACGAATGGGAACTTTGGTGAATAATGATATTGCATCAAAGCTTATTATAAGCTTAGAATTACTATTAATATGCAAATGAATTGATTTACGTATTAAGCGTACATTATACCTTACTCTGAAAATTTAACTAGTATCTATCAATTAACTGAGAATTCATGGATATTTTATTAAAATGTATGATGCACAATCGACAGAGCTGATTATTAACCTGGTGCGAAAATGCATAGTTTTTACACGACTGTACATATACGGTAAAGCTGGCAAAGTCATAAGAAAAAACTTTTCAATCTAATGCTCTTTTCCCTTAAGCAATTCTTTAAAGTTTTGTTGAAATCATTCTTCACAATGTCAATGGTATTTCTATTAATCTATTATACACTTTATTATATTAACGAAAATGATTGTCAATCTTTTCTGTTCTCAATTTTATTTTAGACGGCCAATTCACGAGTTTTCAGGTTTCGTCAGGTGTATCTATTTACCACCTTTCAGTTAATTTATGGCTACCGTAGAATATTTTGAGCGATTTGCAATGCTGTTTTTTTTATCAGCATAGGTAATATCCTTACTATATTTATATTTGCCTTTTCACTCGAAATGTCACTACATTTTTTTAAGATTTCACAGAACTTTTGTTATTTTTACATTATTTAGTGCACTTGAAGAAAAAGTGAAATTTAATTCTCACCTTGGGGAACATGCTTTATTTTCATTCAGCTTTTGCCTGGTAAGGTTATCACCAACCCCAATCACCTGGATCAAAATAAAACCTGTGCCTCAGGCTATAATAGTGAAATTTTTTTTTTTAGAATTACGGTAGAGACCTCATTTCAGTAACGCCTAATATGTAATAAGTGAAACAAAATCATATCAACCCGACTGATTAATCAGTTTTCATAATTAATCTTGGCGTTTACAAGTCACATGAATCCCTTGGTGAAAAACTACCACAATGCTGAGTTAAAGGGAGCTGGAGCTTCATTTGATATGGTATACTGACTATAAAAAAAAAAAAGCATTGCAGACTGTTCTACCAGGAGTGAAATATAATAGCCTACAAATGAACAATAAACAGGGGAAATCAAAGCATTTTAAGATTGCAATGAAAAATTCTAATGACTCACATTCAACGAGTCGCAATACAGTAAAGAATTCACTTCAAATAAGGCTTCTTGGTCTCAAAGGAACATTTGAATTGGAGAGAACTGAATCTCATTTTGGAAAGCCGGGGTTACATGAACAGATGATTAAAATTCTAATTATTTCTATAGCGGCATGGAATTATTAGCCCTATTCACCTTGTGCTGACTGAAATGAGAAATCATATCACAATGCATTTAATAAACCATTAAAAGCCACTCATTAGTGATTAAGATTAGATAATTATTTTGCTGACTGGGAAAGAGGAGTCAGACACGCCAACCTGCTCATCATACCCGTTGGGCCTAACAAGAAGCATTTCAGCATCCAACGGCCTAATATTTCCATACGTAATAATTCGATGGAAAATTAATCGTAGGAAACCTCGATGACTGAAAATCCAAGAGTGACACACTTCACTGAGCATTCATTTAACTGAAAGATCATTTTAATGAGAGAATAAAGTAATTATGTTAAAAAATAAAGCCTTGTATATTGCTTTAAATGCACAAAAAAAGTAAATGAGAGTGTAGAGGGTGTGTTAGGGAGGAGAAGGCAAAAAAGTGGGGGAGGAAGAGAGAGAGAGAGAGAGAGAGAGAGAGAGAGAGAGAGAGAGAGAGAGAGAGAGAGAGAGAGAGTTTATCGGTTTCCATTCAGAGTTATCCTGGCCAGTGCCGGGTTGGTCAGCTAGTAATATATATCTGTGAGTGCATATGTGTGCATATATACATGTATATATATTTGTATGTGTGTTTGTGTGTGAGTGTATGTACGTATATTTCGGGAGAAAAATACAGTAGCTATGATTAGAAGACGAAGACTAATCAGCTCCTCACTGGTAAAACCATTGGTACTTCCTTTTCCGTATCTTATGGTTTCCCATCTTTTATGCCGTGGGTTTAACACTACTTTCTACAGTAGGCCACAAAATTTCCTCTTTCGATCTTTGCATTACAAAACTATGCTAAAAAAAATTTCTAAACCAGAATCAACATTATTTGTTTGTCGTTTTTCTCTTCTTTTGTATATTTATATTTGGTTTTGCGCAAGTACATATGCCAGATGAGAGTCAGTAAGCTTGGCATACGACCATTTTATTTGTATACCTGTATTAACCATCAATTGAATTCGTGACTTTTACTAAGAATTAACTTTTGTAGATTTATACGTCATAAAACAATAATTGCTTCCTAATGATTTTTTTTTTGGGGGGGGCGGGTTTGACGAATTCTATTGTTGTATTGTTAATTACGAAATTATAAGTCAGATATTATTTTCTTTCCTGAACATTACTTATCTCATAATCAGACAGTTTATGAAATCAGAATAGCTAGTCACAAACCCCACCCCTATAGAAATTAAATCAAACAAAATAAGTAGTATGTAAAAACCCGTTATTATTTTCTGAATACAGTTCAAGCAGAGCTCACAGAGATTTTGAATCATGCCTCACCGATAAAAACTTTTTCCAGCTTTGAACCCCTTGTATATCCATTTTCCGTGAGAATATCAATCTGTTTTTATGTTGACAAAGTTGTTTTTCGTATGCATAGTATCACAATTTCCCGTCCATTTTCTCTTTCTTTATCACAGTACAACATCACAATCTCGCTTAATGATTCACATACTTATATGAAAAGGATCTCTTGGGCTTTTGTTGTATTAATTCCCAGCAATGAAAAAAGTGTGATTTTGTATGTGTATATATCTATCTATCTATCTATCTATCTATCTATCTATCTATCTATCTATCTATCTATATATATATATATATATATATATATATATATATATATATATATATATATATATATATATATATATATATATATATATATATATATATATATATATATATATATATATATATATACGATTGCTTATCATGAACAAGTTATATACCCTAAATGAATGATTTTGTTACTTACCTCGATATTTATATAAAATCTGACTGCTGTTGATTCAGGAAATCGTAAAAAAAAACAAGGAAAAAGGGGGAATTTAACTGAGCTGAGGGCTCTACCCACAAGATAGTTGTAAGTAAAGACATTAGAGTAAGTTTAAGATTACAGTATGTGTATTTACATGGAATAAATATCAGAAGATGAAATGAACAAATCAGGCAGGCAAGCCCTGAGAGGTCAGTTATTACTGGAAACACTTGAAGGTATATCTGTCGGTGTGATGATGCTGTTACAAGGCACAGTCAAGAGAGATTTCCACGGATAACAAACCCTCTGTAAACGGAGAGATTTATGAATTAAAAACCAGTAAGGGCACAGTAAAATATGTATAGGACAAGGCGAGCACAGAGGGTGCCAAAGAAGCCTTGAACATGTAATTCTAAGTAATTAATTAAACACAGGCATTTATGTAACACTGCCCTATCAAGGCAAGGTTCATATGAAAATACTGGTACTTAGAAATGGAATAGAAAGTTTAGTAAAAGAATTAAAACAGCGTGAACGAGTGAAAGAACCTTTGCAACAAATCACTTTACCTTATAGATGAGTTGGCTTCAGTTAGGATAATGGTGGCGGAGGAGGGCTAAGGGCCTCACTGGTAAGAATAATATAGCCCCCTACTAGATAGGACCAAGTGGTAGGGCATGACTCTCTAAAGGAGGCGGGAATGGAAGGGGAGATGTGTCTTGCTCACGTCCAGCTATGTCTCTCTCTTGTTCCTTCAGTGAGGCCCTTATATGACTTCGGTCAGGGGTTAGGAGGCCATCCACAGGTAGATGGGGTTGATGTCGTTTCCCTATGAAAGCGCATTTTTTATGAATCAAGTCCCAGGTGTTCATGACAGGCGTTCTTTCTCTTAATCTGCATTGCCGGCTCTATTCTGCCTCCAGCCATACTTAATCTCCTCACAACCTCGTGTCTGGAAACAAAGGGCTCCACAGAGTCACATGTTCGAGAAGAGAAAGTGGGAGAGATATACAGTGGAATTTTAATGGATTAAGGGAGGGGCCAATATTTCTTTCGCCCTTCGTTGTCAGGTTTTATTTTTCAGCTTTACATTAAGCATTTGGTGGCTTGGATGCTTGGGAAGATGTAGCAACTCCCCGCCCAAGTTGACATCTCGCACCTTCAGTCGGATACGAATGTCTTCCAAGCCAAGGATTCAGCGGACAAATGCTTTATATTATTTTAAAATTTCCTTGTTAACAGCACTCATGTATATTGATTAACCTAAATCTCTCTGCATCATATGAGGTAATTGAAAAATTTACTTGATAAAAAATTCAATCTTTTACCTTAGTCAGAGTAAAAAAAAAAGGCTTTAACCTTAGATTACTGTTACTTTATAACAGAAACACTTACAACTATAAGAAAGTTACTTTAAGCATTAAAACACACTAACTTTAATTGACCTCCTTAAGGTAAATCTCAAAAGAAATATGAATAAATTATCATAAGTATTAAAATGCGATAAATCATAAGATACTGTTATTTTGAAACTGGAACAGTTACAAATATAAGAAAGTTACTGTAAACATTAAACACAATAACTATGAGTTCTTTAGGGTAACTCTTAAAATATTCATGTACTTAACTTTAATAGTTGTTACAGTCAAGGACATGCAGTTAGTTTCCCTTGATGAGGCATTACTATGAAGTATACATGGTCTTCGTTAGGTGTCGCCATGTTACTTTAGTCGACGGCACAGACAAATATGTAAAGTGCACAGTCTTTCCAAGTCATGGACTCGGGATTTAAATTATAAGGAAATAACAAAGAAGACAAAATGATAATGTTAAAGAAAAATGATGATTAATATGCCGAAATTATACTCTTTAGCCTATGAAAAAGGCTTAGGTTTACTCTTTTGCCCAAGGGTATTCAAAACAGTCAAAGGACACGACTCCTCTGACAGGATTATATGCCAACATCTGTGATAATGACACTGTGCCAAGGAGGCACTTATATGGTAATAGTTAATGGTTTTTGGCTTATATGATTTTGAAATGCAACATGCATTTATAGGCATGAGAGGGAATCATAGGACTTATGAATTTGAAATATCTGTCAATTTGCAATCTGCAGTGGCAGAGTGGGAAGTAAAATAAAATTTGCACCTTGGTAAGGAGTGAATTAAATGTGAGGGCTTCCAAAGAAAAGAGAGGAAGAAAAACAAAGGAAAATGTTAGAGGAAGAGAATAACGTACAGGATTGAAAGGATAAGAAACAGGCGAAGACTCTGGCGTTCTCCTTCTGGATAGAGGGGGCCAAAGAACTTCGTAGGATAAAAGGGTGGCACTCTGCCAGATTGGCACTGGTGCCAGAAGAGCTCAGCAACGCTCTTTAAGCTGCCTAACATTACCTATGTCCATGATTTCTGCCACAGATCTCTTTAGGCTGATGGTTCTCCTTGGTAGGGGAATCAATTGAACTGATCCTGAGGAGGACATTGGAGTGCCACCTGTGTCAGCTTCTTTGGCGGCCAAAGCAGGGGCATTCATTCCAGGCTCTACCCCAAGTTGCCGCAGTTCCATGAGTTCATCGGCCATTTGAGACACGGCAGAATCCTTACACATGGTCGTGTCCAAGGGGGACTGGAAAAGAGGGGAAGAGGTCGCAATGGGCATTATAGACTCACAGGTTACCATGACCAGCTCAGGCATGGGTTGCAAGGCAGCACCTTCAGTTGAGTTCACGCTGTGGTCGGAAAAATCTGTCTCTCTTACCGGCACAGGTAGCGAAGCCAAGCAGGGAGAAGAAAGGGGATTGGGATCTGTTGAATGGGGATCGGGGGCGTGCTCTGGCACTGGCACTAAGGCAGGGTCAGGGACTGTTATTTGATTTGGAATGTGCACGTCGTTTGGAACGGATGGAGCTTGGCACTGCTCAGTGCATGTAAGTGGCACTGGCAGAGATTATGAATCAAGTTTGGGATCTCCTGGAGGGAGACCTATTTGGTTCCTTGGCACTGGCACGGGGGAGGGCCTGGCACCAGAAGAGTATCGGAAATTTATTTTGATGGAGATTGCCACATCGTACTCAGGTGGCACTAGCAGTGGAATGAATGCAAGTGTTTGAGGTTCACTTGTGCCTAATGAATGATTTGAGAGTTTTGGACCCCTGGATTGCTGTAACTTAGATGGGGACTGGGAGTCCTGTCCCAGGAGGATGTCATAGCCTCCAGGAATATAGCTTGCTACTGCAAGGTTGTAGATATGGGATCTATGAGGTCTTGTGACTCTCAACTGAGCAGTAAGATTATCATTTTAAATAAATTGATATCCTCAATTGTGACAACTTTTACGTCTGTTAATGTTAGCTCCATAGGGAACTTTGTCTTTCCTTATAAAGGAAATTTGTGAGCCCAAGTCATCAAATGCCTTGACCTGGCGTGCAGGATAGCTACCTTGAGGAGGTGCCACATATATGGGATGCTCGGCTGGAGGGCCTAAGGACTTTGGATTTGTAACTGCCAAGACAATGGCGGGGGTACTTGATATATTATTAGGGCATTTTACCCATGTGGGTGGGTGGCCATAAACTTTGCAAGCCATGCAATAGCTCTGGCTGTAATCCCTTCGTGGTACTGCCCCTGTGGAGGGTGCAGGCTTGTTAGTTGGTGGATTCCCGGGAGAGGGTTTTAAAGGCTCTTTGAGCGGTGCCCAAGGCTCGTTTTGGCACAGCTCTGTGGAATGTCCGACATTCTTGTAGAACCCACGTACAACGGGCTTGTGTGAGTGCCCATTCTCAGGTGGAGGGGTGCTGGAGGAGAAAGAAGGAGGGCATATTTTACATCCCAATGAGCTTGCATGGGTGTGATGGGTGTCCCACATGTCGGCAAGGTGACAGCACTCCGCTAGAGTCGTGGGCTCTTTTTCGCATACTGCTCGAGGGTGTCCTCGGTGGTGGAGACTCTCAGAAACTCTAGCTATTTAGAGAGGGTCCTGTCTGACTGATACCCCCAATCAGGTTAGGCCTGTCATGCTTCTTTTATCTAACCTCCTCAGCATTCTCTCCAGTGTTCAGGGGTGATCTCATACTCCTTTATGATCACTTGGCACACTTCCACCCATTTCCCTTGATACACCTCAGGGAGGGCATTGAAAGCAATTAGACCTGAGGAATTTTCCCATGAGTAAGGAGACTTCAACAAGAGCAAGTCGGTATGTGCTAAGGACCTTTTCTGTCCGATCGAGACACAATTTGGGCTCAGCCTCGGTCCACTTGGGCATAAAGGTATGGGCCTGAGTGATGGCGGATGCACCAGAGGCTGGAGAGGAGCTGGTAGCGCCAAATTGGGCCAACTGGAGTTCATGGGCACACTGCTTTTCCTCCCTTTCGAGCCTATCCTTTCATTCTTGTTCTTTCTTCCTTCTTGCATTTTCGTCCCTTGTGAGTTTATCCAGCCTATCTTGTTCTTCCTTTTTCTCCTTTCTTTCTTGTCCTTCCTTCCTTTCCTTTCTTTCTGCCTCTCTCTCCACCTTAGAATCATCTATTGTCTCTTGGATCCACTCCCGCAGGGCTTGTCTTGACAGTCCCATATATAGAACTTGAAGTCCTCATTTTCCTGGGTTCTGGATGTTGTAGACATCTTGAGATAACACTTATGTGGGTGTGACCCTTTATATAATCAATATGTCTGAAAAGACTCAAATTTCAGGCTGTCTTGAAAGACTTAAGTTTGTTCGTGACGAACCGGTTTCAATATGTCTAAAAGTCTCGGTTGTTCATAATGAACAAATTTTAATATGGCTGAAAAAGACATAGCTGTTTGTGATATACAAATTTTAAAGTCTGAAAAAGACATAGTTGTTTGTGACGAATGAATTTTAATATTTCTAAAAAAGACATAGCTGTTCGTGACGAACGGATTTTAATGTCTGAAAAGACGTAGTTGTTCATGATGAGCGAATTTTAATGTCTGAAAAAGACATAGGTGTTTGTGATGAATGAATTTTAATAAGTCTGAAAGCAACATAGTTGTGTGTGATGAACGAATTTTAATGTCTGAAAAAGACAGCTGCTCGTGATGTACGAATTTTAATTTGTATGAAAAAGACGTAGTTGTTCATGTTGAACGAAATTTAATGTCTCAAAAGACATAAATTGGATTCTATTTCATGTACGGACTCAGCAGGCTACAGCGTGAATGTTGGGGTTTTTGGTTCTCCTCGTAGGACATGATTTGTTCACAACGAAATGACTTTTGATTCTTGTCTCATAGGACATGGTTTTGGATTCACGCACAGATTTGGCCAGCTATAACGTGAATCTTAAGGCTTGTTTCCTGGAGCGTTTGCCCATTCCCAAGAATTTTCCTTTTTTGGTTATGCCTCATAGAGTGTGGATTTGTTTGCAGGGAACTGGTTTCATTTTGTCCCGGAGGTCGTAGGAACTTTGGTTTTTTTTCACTCATGGACATAGCTGGTTAGATTGCAAATGTAGGTTTGGTTCGGGGAGCATTTGCCTGTTCCAGAGAATTTTTTTTTTTTTTTTTATAAGAAAAACAGATTTCCTTTTAGGGGAGTCCCAATACCGGTTAGGTTCAGGAACTCAGTGAGCGTCATAGCACTCTTAGAATAATAACCCCAATAGTGGTGCAGATAACAGAAAAATCGTGCAAATAACGATACAAGCATCAAATTTGGCACAAGTGTCCTCTAAGGTATACTAATCAAATCTGCCCAATTGGCCAATTGAATATCCAAGATGGCGGCCATTTTCAAGATGGCTGCCAAAATAACCACCCAAAGTAGATGTTTTGCTTAGAAACATTTGTAGTTGTCTGATTGTATGATCTAAGTGTGGATTCCTATGTTTTGAAGCCTGCTGAACTATATTTTCCTGTTTAAAAAGCACTCTGAGACATATTTCTGAAGATGACCACCAAGATGTTTGTCTTTCTTTACATAAGTTTTTTTGTCCCGGCTAGTACATTTTCAAAGTTATGCATACCGTGCTGCTGTTTCTCGACTTGCTACTGTTCACATATGCAGCTGCAGAGTGATGTGCAGGGAAGTTCTGCCTGAGAGCACTTGCATCTTCCTTTGCAAACCTTCTTACAGGAGCACTTTGTCAATTCTTGACAGCTTGCTGCAATCGGTGGTAGTGTTGTGCAATGTATCTGCCATGCTTCTTTCTGTGTCCACCCCCATTCAGCTGGACTGCTCATGTGTGGATTACAGTGGGTTGCCAGGCCCCAGATGACCCCAGCCTGATAGGCTGCACACTTTGCACGTTCTCTGAGGGCTGCCTGTGCTGGTGGAATTGAGTTGTACAACCTCTGCTTGCGGGCAAGCAGATCTAGTCTTGCTTCGTCCACACTAGTGACTGCTCTTGATCTGTCATACATGAGGACAACAAATCTTTCCAGCTTCTGCATGTCAAGGTCACAAATCAATGTTGGATGCTGGCTGAAATTGATGATTGTTTCAGTAATATCATCAAATACATTCCAAGTCTGCCATGCAGATTTCTTCGCTTTCCCATGGAAGGCAGACACAATGTCACATCCAGTGAATGCAAGAAAGTAGGGGATCTCTCTGGCTTTCTCAAGCCCAATTGCAGAAACTACCTCATGGACTGGAATCCATCGCATATGGGCTCCTTGGCCAAAGGCAATCCGCATTTCCTGAAGACCTAGTTTCTGAAAGGATGGCAGTACAAATATTGCTATGACTAGCACATTTGTGTCGTTAGCCTTGATGATTATAGACTTGCTCACGTCAGTCGTTGCATCCCTAGCGTGAATAAATATTCGACTGTCAGCTTCTTCGTGACAACATGGGGACACAGCATCCAGAGACTTCACTGTGTTGCTAATGGCATCCTCTCCTTTTGTAACAATGACTGTGCTTGTCGTTTCTGCTTCACGCATCTTTTTGGCCAGGAAGTGAAACAGTTCAGTCTTGTCGCTGGGGTCATGAAGGAAGCTTTGCCAGTTTCCTGGTGTCTTGCGTGTTCCTGTCACTCTTCTTCTGATTCCTTTCCCCCTTTTTGACCTCGTCTCTGATTTCAGACTTGATTTCTTGTATACATCAAAGACTATGTCCACCCGCTTGTACTGAGCACCATAGGATTCCACATTTGGGATGATGTCTTCTTTGGTATAGTCATTAAATGTCTTTGAAGTACGTGGAGGTGAGGCATTGATAAGTGCTGAGCCGTCAATGATGGCTGTATCTCCCTTTGGTTATCCCACTGGGACATTCACTTGCGCTTCAAGAATTTCAACCAGCTGTGACTTCTGACACGTATGAAGCTTGCCGCTGTCACTGAGGGATGCAGGGTATGACTGATTCTCATGCTTGAAGAATTCTTACAAGTCACACTGTCTGTTCTGGCTTGAGATAAACAGTCCCAAGAATAACTGACAGTCATCTTTTTGGACTTTCTCCTTAGAAATTCCCTCAGCCAGTTGTTGTTTGAAGAATGAAGCAGGGTTCTTCTTGATTGGATGATAGAAAATTGACACACTTGTACCATGTAAAGATGTTTCAGCTGTGGTCGCTGTCGGATTATGATCTATGTTGTCTTTCTCAAGACTAGGGGACAGATTACTCCATCTTCCATATACTGTGCAACAACTGCTTCTCCTAACTGTGCTGAAATTTATTGGACTCAGTCATATGATATGCTGAGCCCATTCTCATAGAGCATATCAATTATTTGTCTACTCCTCATCTTGGCAAACACATACAGGCCCATGTAGTCTGCAAAATGTGGCTCCCAGTCTTTGGAATGCCTGTGGACATCCGTTCCTTCCTTGTATTTGGTGAAGCAGTTGTACTGTAGAAGTTGTGATATAGCAAGGTCTGATTTTGACGCTCCATGATGGAGTTGGAACTTGATGTCTGCACCATGTTCGATCATGCATACAAACTGAAGCAGTGATGGTGGCACAGCCTGTTCTAAGTCTTTGTCATGAAAATAGCTGCTGAAATTCGATTTCTGAAAGAGCATGTATTGTCTTATTATCCCAGCTGTTTATCCTTTTACCACCCTGTACATGTAATAGTATAATAGGCCTCTTATGTCCTGTAATGTATAATAGGTGCTTTCCTGTATGGAAAGACATCAATTTCGGGTGGTTATTTTGGCGGCCATCTTAAAAAACGGCCGCCATTTTGGATTTTCAATTGGCCAATTGGGCAGGTTTGATTAGTATCCCTTGGAGAACAGTTGTGCCAAATTTGACGCTTGTATCATCATTTGCACGATTCTTCTAAAAAATTACTCTTATCTGCCCCACTACAACAATAAATAAATAAAAAAAAAAAGGACGTAGCATAAACCTTAAAAAAAAAAAAAAAGCTTTGAGAGACACTAAGATACTGGCGCAGAGGAGGTAAGATTTACGTACTGATACGATTTGGTGGGTTAGACACCAGCCGTTTTAGAAGTACACTCCTACTTATTTTTATAGGAGTGATAATGTCGTCACTGAGAGGCGGATATGTTACAAAGTTATGTTATTTGTAAATTTACACTGATAAATGTGTATTTTACCCACAATGACAGCCTTTTCCTCCAACTTAATATAAGTTCAAGGCTTAATTCTACCGTGCACGGGCGCTGTTTGTCTAAGTTCACATGTGTGCGAATTTACATTTCCTTATTTTAGCCTACTTTGCCTGTGAACTGAAAAGGATAGGTTTGCTCAGCTGGATAACCACTTGGGTTTGTGTCTGACTCAGTGACAGCTTAAGGTCGTCTGGTATGCGACTGGCCTGAAAAACAATGACCAGTATGGGAATTTTTCCGAGACTGAACCCACTTATACAAACATATTATCCCGCTTAGTTTTATTTAGAGGAGCCCAAATATAAAAAGTTTCTCTTAGGCTTTATGAAAATTACACTGGGAGCGACAGGAAGACCACATGGTCACAGCTAACTTTAAGCAAAATGAAAGATAAATAAACAAAAGAAAAAAATTCCTTACGCTAATGAATGAAATAGCGGACTGTTATTGAATGGAAACGCTTAGAAATAAAATAGAATTTATCACATGCGGTGCTGTACGGACGAATGTGCACAAATGCAAATATGAAGCATGTTTATTTGCTCACATGGCCTGAACAAATTTTACGCCTTTTTCTCTAATCAATTCTTAACCTCTACGAGAGCGAACGAGAGATTAAGGTCTTGAGCTCCAGCGATACAGAAATTTGCTGGCTGACCCACGTGGGATCTAACATGTGCTCGGCTAGAATTCCATTTTACAAAACTTTGTAATTCCCTAGCTTGCTTATGTGAAAAAAACATGCAAGCCCTCATGCAGTGGCTATCAAATCTTGTGTAACAGATACTAACTCTCTCTTCTCGATGACTGAATTGCATCCATGTGCCTAATGTTTCCCTATTGCTATTTTCAGTCACAACTTCACTTCCTATCCTAACATAAAATAAAAATACTCACTGTTTGGAGCTCCTTGACTGTGTGCTTGTGGATTTTATACTAAAGATTCATGTCTTTGTCTCACATCCAGCCTAGATTCGCTAGTCGTTGATACTGCAAGTTGCAAGGGGGTAAAGGTTCAAGTCTGCAACACTGCTTGCAAGATCTAAGGCTTGGTCGCCACTATTACGATTTAACTTCGGGAAATGCTTACCATGAGCCAGTTATTGAATGTAAATGAATGATTTCATTACTTACCTCGATATTTGTGTAAAATCTGACTGCTGTTGATTCAGGAAATTACAAAAACACAAGGAAAAAGGGGGAATTTAACTGAGCTGAGGGCTCTCCGCACAAGGCAGTTGTAAGTAAACATGTTAGGGTAAGTTTAAGATTGTGTATTTGCATGAAATGAACTATCAGACGATGAAATGAACTACTCAGGCAGGCAAGGCCTGAGAGATTAATTACTACTGGGAACATTTGAAGGTATATCTGTTGGTGTGATGATGCTGATACAAGGCACAGTCAAGAGAGATTTCCACGGCTAACAAACCCTCTGTAAACAGAGAGATTTACAAATTAAAAGCCAGCAACAACACAGTAAAATATGCATAGGACAAGGCAAGCACAGAGAGTGCCAAAGAAGCAATGAACACATGATTCTGTGTAATTATTCAAGCACAGCCATTTACATAACACTACCCTAACAAAAGAAGGTTAATATGGAAGTACTGGCTCCTAGAAACGAAATAGGAAGTTTAGTAAGAGAATTAAAATAGTGTGACTGACTGGAAGAACCTTTGCAACAGATCGCTTTACCTTATAGAAGAGGATAATGGTGGTGGAGAAGAGCTAAGGGCTTCACTGGTAAGAATACTAAGGCTCCCTACAAGATAGGACCATGTGGTAGGGCATGGCTCTTTGAAGGAGGCGGGAATGGAAGGGGAGATGTGTCTTGCTCACGTCCAGCTGTTTCTCTCTTGCTCCTTTGGTGAGGCCCCTTATAACCAAATAAATAAATAAAAAGTTAGGAGGCCATCCTCAGGTAGATGGGGTTGGTGTCGTTTCCCTATGTGCACGCATCAATTATGAATCAAGTGCCAGGTGTTCTTGTCAGGTTTTCTTTCTCTTAATCTGCATCGCTGGCTTTATTCTGCCTTTGCCCATACTTAATCTCATCACAACCTCGTGTCTGGAAACAAAAAGCTGTGCAGAGTCACATGTTCGAGAAGAGAAAGTGGAGAGATATACAGAGTGCAATTAAAAAATTAAGGGGGGGCCAATAATTCTTTTGCTTTTCCTTGTTAGTCAGTGCTAAAATGCACTGTTTTATTTTTCAGCTTTAAATTAAGCATTTTGTGGCTTGGAAGCTTGGGAAGATATATATATATATATATATATATATATATATATATATATATATATATATATATATATATATATATATATATATATATATATATATATATCTATATATATATATATATATATATATATATATATATATATATATATATATATATCTATATATATATATCTATATATATATATATCTATATATATATATATATATATATATATATATATATATATATATATATATATATATATATATATATATATATATATATATATATATATATATATATATATATATATATATATATATATATATATATATATATATATATATATATATATATATATATATATATATATATATATATATATATATATATATATATATATATATATATATATATATATATATATATATATATATATATATATATATATATATATATATATATATATATATATATATATATATATATATATATATATATATATATATATATATATATATATATATATATATATATATATATATATATATATATATATATATATATATATATATATATATATATATATATATATATATATATATATATATATATATATATATGTATGTATGTATGTGTGTGTGTATGGTGTGTGACAATAAAGAAACGAAACTGTTCCTTCTTGGGCCCCTTTAGCTCCCTCGTCACAGTGGCCTTGATCTATACCACAGAGACGAAATGGGTTCCCCTTTGGATAGTCTTCATCCTGGTGAAGAGCCAGACGTTGCATGGTGCGAGATCTGGGGATTGAGGAGGGTGGTCGAGAACTGCAATTCTGTTTATTGGCCAAGAACTGCCTCAAACTGAGCGTGCTGTGTGCAGGCACTTTGTCATGGTGAAGCAGCCACGAATTATCTCTCCACAGAGTGCACCTGCTGTGCCACACCCGGTCGTGGAGGCAATTGAAGACATCGCATCTTCTCCATAGGCCTCTTGGAGAAGTTTGAGACACTCGGAATTTCAAATTGATTTTCTGCTCAATGTTTGCTCCACTTCCAGTTGCATGCCAAGATGTAACAGCAGTGTGATACACACCAGCCTGAAACAGAAGCACAAAGTGAGTAAGGTGAATAATAATATAGCAGAGATGTTGTGCAACACATTGACATAAGCGGTCAGCCAATTGGCATTGAGGCATAAGTGTGCTTCCACAGTCTCGTTTTTTTATTGTCACACCTTGTGTGTATATATATATATATATATATATATATATATATATATATATATATATATATATATATATATATATATATATATATATATATATATATATATATATATATATATATATATATATATATTGTGACCGCCTGCCATCTAGTGAGTGCAAAACTCACTAAATATGTATATTTGTAATACCTCCTAAGTTTCTTCTTTAAAGTCCCTGTTTTGTCACTCCTTAAATTACCTTGTTTCCTCCCTCTTCCTTAATGGAGAGAGGAATTTCTGCTCGTATCGTGTACATACCTATTTTGTCAGTGATCATATTATTATTATTCGTGTATTTGCGTATTGGTGTTATTCATTATTTATTATTATTTTAATCGTGTCAAGTTGTAAGAAGTTTATTCATATAATTATTTTTCTTATTTTGGTGTTGGGAAGTTTAATTATAATCATAAAAATCGTTCAAGTGTTTCTATAACCGGCATATTGACTATAATACATTCAGTGCTTATTTTATTTGAACAGTGGAGCAGTGTGCAGTGTTGGTATCAGTATAACAATTATACATGAAGGGCTGAAACAGATATATTTTTTTTGGTGATATATTTTTTATATATGTAAGTTGTTGTGGTGTACTGCAGGTCATCATTTCTTTAGCCTTTGTCACCAAGGTTAGGTACACTTCACAGCTTGGCTTCCTGGTTTGACAGTTGAGTATTAAGAATTTTGCCCTGGTCAAATTAAGGGCCGTGACAATATATATAAACTTTAATCTGACCAGGCTTCGAACCTTTGCCTTTCTTTTAGCAAGTATCCTGTCAAATTCAATTTCTTAGCTAAACATCGAAATCACAGCATTGTAATTGTAATACCTTACCACCATGACCTATCTTGATATTTTCTTTCGGTTTAACCACAAAAGATTTTAAACCGAAAGACTTTTTTTCTGAGAGTTTTCTTTTATCCGTAAATAGCGGAAGAGTTTAACAACAGTGCATCGTTGTAACAAGTTCTGAAAAGTCCAAAAGTTAGCTAAACGTTTAGTTATACGATAGATGTTTTAACTGCCTGGGATGTCTTTTATATGAGAACGAAAAGGAGGAAATGTTTAATGGTTCTACATTTTGTTCGTTCCCTCCTGTTAACTGAGTAATTGGTGGCCTTATTGCAATGTGAGTCAACATATCAGCACAAATCTGATTGCTGATATTGTTGTTTTCTGTCTTGGTTACCTATCGATATTTCTCTTATTCTTAATTTACTCATTATATTAATTTTATACCTTCTCAGTTTCCTACTTATATCCATTTCCCTTAAGCATTTACGAGGCTTCAAAGCAAAAACGTAAATCTTCAGCAAACGATTAAGAATCTTTCGAGACTTTTATCACTAATTATGGTCAGTCAGCTACCGATAGACGCCTTGTTAACCGAGCCGTTTCTTCTGCTGAATACAGGGATCATAGGACATCGTGTCGAAGATAAAGTCAGGTAAGTCGTTCTTTTTTACTCTTTTTTTATCATTTTACAATTTCAATTTTCATATGATATAATTTCCCCTACGAATTTCTGCTTTGAAAGGAAGCGGACTTTCCAGATAATTGCGGAATGAAACATTCAAATGGAAATCTATTTTCACAACGTAATATCTATATCTAAGTTAAGTATACCTTAGTTTAACCAGACCACTGAGCTGATTAACAGCTCTCCTAGGGCTGACCCGAAGGATTAGATTTATTTTACGTGGCTAAGAACCAATCGGTTACCTAGCAACGGGACCTACAGCTTATTGTGGATTCCGAACCACACATTATAGCGAGAAATGAATTTCTATCACCAGAAATAAATTCCTCTTATTCTTCATTGGCCGGTCGGAGATTCGAACTCGCGGCCAGCAGAGTGCTAGCTGAGAACGGACATCTATATCTAACCTAGATGCCTAAACAGTAGAATATTTTCATAGCCAACATACCTAAATGCTCATTTTTATTTTGCTTTTGCCAGGTTAAATGTATACCAAGTTACATAAGGGTATAACTTGTTCGCAAAAGCAGCACATTGGTAAAAAAAAAAAAATCACCTGTATTACCAGTAATATCATTTTATGTAATGCACAGAATGAATATCAATTTTTTTTTAATGATTCTGTGTTCCATAATAATATTAAGGTCAATAGAATACATAAATTATCCTTGTATATGTGTTTCTGTATATTTAGTATTTCAGCTTGATACCATGATTGCAGTGTTTCAAACGTTCAAATTTTGGAGTATACAGCCTATTTTATTGTTGCTAACAAAGTTCACTGATTCTTACAACGGCTTAAGTTTTTTATTAATATATTTGTCAATCTTGGGTTATTATTGTTTGTACATGAAAGGAAATGAAAACTGTCACCCATTTACAGGGTACCCTTATATTTATATATGATTTTCTTTATATTTTCCGCTATTCTGCGCAATGCTTTCATGTATACCAGTATTTCCTTGTTAGTTTGATAGGATGATTACTTTTTATGGTTGAGTAATAATCTTATAACTTCCGTCAAAATATCCAATATACACATAAAGCTATTCTATCTCGTCGAAATCCGCTGCTCGGTAAAAGAATAAGTAAAACAATTTAAACTCGAGAGATACCGTAATGAGAGGATACCCTCTATTTAGTTTATTTAAGCTTACATTGACAAGCAAGCAGGAGCTACTAGTCGGATTATTCAGACTGTGCTAAGTTTGAAGTGAACAGGGCATTTCCACCCATGTAACCTGAGGGTTATGCTTAGTTTTTTGTTCTGTGTTCTTATACATCCAACAATCGTAAATGAATAAAGGTAAAAAAAGTATGTAGTTCCTTCTATAAACAACAGTAAGTTACGACAAGCATTCAGTTCCGCTTATTTTTTTGCTCCAAAAAATTTATGTCAATAACTATGCGCCGAAAAAGTTCTTATTTCAGGCTCCAATTAGAGTTGCCGCAACTTAGATAACAGGATGAGAAAACGATGGGTTCTAAGTTGACTCGATTTATACATTCGAGTGATTATTCTATGATCTTTGGACGGACAACAAAGAACGTTGCAAATAGAGTTGCAAATTTATTCGAGGTTTGCAAAAAAGTGTTCATCTGGGATATCTTCCAAGAAAATAACCCCAAAAAGTCTTCTCAGGAGTTACCCAAGGCAAAACTTCCTAGATAGTACTCTTTAATTCTGTGAACCTTTCACAATACTGGTAATTTCAGGTAATTTTTTCAAGTGTCTTTTTCCGATAGTGCAGTATACATAATGAGGGAAGAAATGTGTGAGATGTTCATTAACTTGATAACTGTCTTTAATTTTCCGTCATTAAAAAAAAAAATATATATTATCTCAAAGGTTTCTGATGTAAGCCCGGAATGATTATGGGTGATGGGCAGATGAAAAAAAAAAAAAATAATAATAATGAATATTTTAAGAAGACTGGCAGCAGCATTTTACAAGCAGAAAAGGAAACAGAAATAACAATGTCCCCGGCAATCTTTTGGCCGACTTAGAAGTACTGAAATGGAAAACTGTTTGGTGATAAGAAATGGTTTAGTTAACATGAAAGAGGTAGAAGGTGATGGGTCAACAAAAATGGTGAATAATCCAAAAGCCTCAGGAAAAAAAAAAGATGCAATGGAAATGAAGGTAATGGAGGTCTGAAGTAGTGGAATAGGTGCTGAAATAGAGGATGATAGTAACTATTACATTGCCTTCCTCGATTGCCATCACCTATTCCTTACAATCAACTTACCCGATGAAGACAAAATCTTATAGTTTATCTTATATTTAACCCAAAATTTATTCAGTAACTAACAGATGCATAAAGTCGTTAAAAAAATAAGTATCACAATGCTTACAATTCATCGACTAGCTGGGATCTGGTAAATAACACGAACATATTTCACCTTAATAACTTCTTTGTGTTGATTTATTTCTACGTTACATCAGAGTTATAGCTTAGAGTAATGCGTATCAAAGAATTTATCGGCCTTTATATCTCGTCTTAAACTTATAGCAACATAAATCAGGAGCTTCGCTCTTTTATGTTACTATGGAGAGATCTACTTTCTCTCACACTTTTCCAGAAGGAAGGTGATATGGAGAAGGCATCAGGCTCATGTATTTACTTTTAGTTAGTATTTTATTTATATTAAGATTACTTTGTGAAAGTGAGCTTGAATTTCGTGCTTGTACATGAAATGTTTCAGATGTATAAAGGCATTTATGTTGTATACTGAACGAGAAGAACACTGCTGCAATGAAATTAATATACAAAATACTGTATCTGAATTGTAAATCTGGAATGTTCAATTCCAGGGTTTTAGTCATTATCTAAATCGGCAAAATTAATCAACTATTTTGTTACCTAAATATGTGAGATTTGTATTTTTCAAGAACTGTAGTTTTATATAACAGGAAAACAACATACCTATCAATTTTACATAAAAAAATACAAGTGCTCTGAGGAAAAAAAAGATAAGTAAATAGAACACACATAAAAGAGAGTACTTCTCTGCCTTTCCTCTGTTGTTAAGAGTTTTTAGCTGTTCTGTATGTGCGTTTGTAGAGTTGTTCAACCTAACATGCAGATAATAAATGTCTACGATGTAACAATCCTCCTGACAACATCTGAATAGGACGAAATCAGTCTAGATTTATATCTCTTTCTTTTACTCCACCCTTCTAGTTCTTTGCACACACGCACTCACACACACTCACACACACACACACACGCAGGCGCACACACACACACACGCGCGCACAAACACACACGCACACGTGTGTGTGTGTGTATGTTTCACAAAAGACCTGGCAAATACACTGAAAACATAAAAGCAAAGAGCAAATACTCTTCCGGCAGAACAAAGACAAATGCATACGGAAAGAGGACTATACTGGAATTGTAGGAGTTCAAAAATCAACACATGCCTCGATGCAACAAAGACATGAGACTTTTGGTGTACACCATTTGACAAACGGAGCTTGAGAAATGTTTGAAGTTTGGTTTCGAAATTACCAAGGCAATTCTGTTTACCAAATATAACTGATAAATTTAATTTTCTTTCTGTTTTTTCTTTTTATGTCAGAAAAAGATACCTCAGGAAAACTATGAACATCTTTTCTCTATTAAAGTAAAAACATTTTTAGATTCTTCTAAAGATAAGGATAACGCTAAGAAGTGGTAGTTTAATGAAATTCACAGACTAATTGCCCAGTATTTTTGCACCCTAAATCTGAAGAGCGTACTTGGAAAGGATATAGTATTAACCCAGAAACGCAAGGATCCGTTGAATGATCGTTAACACGTAGTTACAAAATTAATTTTTTGCAGTAACCTAAAATTTCTTCGTTTTTTTTTTTTTTTTAAACAAACTGAAAATCTGAAGCGTAGGTGTTTGATAATGATAATCATTGATTTCTGATTTCATAAGCTACAATTATTTCCATGACTTTGCTAATAATCTATGCTGGAGTTTCCTCATATCATATATCATATCAAAATGTGTGACTAATAATATTAGATATAGATTGTGAAATAATGTAGTTAGTCTTCGTTTATGATGTTATTGAAACACCTTTTATTTGGTAATAGACCCTTTCAAATATAACTGATAAATAAAATGTGAAGAAGATCCCTGTACAGTCTAATAGCACAGAAATGTTTTATTTATAAGGAAGGGCAAAAACAGATAATTCTGTATAAACCATCACATGCACTACAACATCCTCACCACCATATCTTTATTTACGTGTAAGAGTTAGTGAGACATTATGACTCATAGTTAAATCAGATCTTTACCTAAACCGATATCACCGGTTCACTTGATACATTCTATTTCGTTATTTTATATGTCTATCACAAGTAACATTATTGCTTTTAAATTTTCAACAGAAGCGGTTAAGTCACGGTAGTCTCTATGCTATAGGCCTACATTGTACAGTACATAAAACTGAAAACTGTCTGGGCCTATTCAAATCATCAAAGGAAGTTTTTGTTCATACAAACGCTGTCGTGATTTAATTTGTATTTCTGTTAGTTAGAAGAAGGCATTAGCGGGCGTCTTTTCTCCATTCTCCTTTTGTAAAAAAAAAAAAAAAATAGAAAAAGATGTTAGTCTCTGCTTACAGCTTTACGAAAGTAACGACTTATTTTCGCACACTTAGAAACCCAAATACCAAAAAATATCAGAAGTCTGCACTCGCACTTTCCGCTGAAAGTAGACTTCCATAGAGAGATACAAGATGACAAATAAATTGCAATCATTTCAAGAATGCTTCAAAAATTTTAGTTCACTCTGGAATCAGCCTGAGTGCCACCTATATTGATAATAAATCGATTATCATTTACTCTCTTCTACTGCCTTCGCTTGCTTCTTTTAGAAAGGTAAACATGCACATTCTTGGTCTTCCTTATCTTCGCGTTTTTAGTCTTGTGGGCATCAGCCTTCAAATATTCTTGTTACATTTTTCCGTTTTTTTTTTTTTATTAGCAGGTTTGATTGTTGTTGATTTTGTTAGTGGCTCATGGATTTTATATACATAGTCTACAGTCCAAACAGAACTGAAATAATAAAAAGCGTAAATAGATCATCACCATACAGCATACGAAATTCCTATAAGATAAATACAAATATACTTTTCCACAGAGCTTGGGCATTCTAGAGTTACAGAATGATGGATGTAATGGTGAGAAGAGGATTGGTTGGAGGTATAACTGACTATTATCTGGTTGAATCAAAAGTCAAAATAAGAATTTTAAATGGGACAGGAAGAGGGGGGAAAATGGGGCTGCAAATACAATCATGACGGGAGTGAAAATAGGGTACGGGGAAAAGACTGATGAAAAATGAGCGTTAGATAAAGTAACAGAAACAGAAAGAAGTTAATAACCAAAGGAATACTTACATACTGTACAGGGCCATAGTGTCAGTAGGGAGTATTTTTAGGCAGACTGTAGGAAAATAGAATAAAATCAGTAACAAGTAGAATGACAAAGTGTGAGGTATAATAATAAAAAAAAAACATATCTGAAATTCAAACTGCAATACACAAGAGAAAATACTGGTCAGGCGTATAACAGGATGGATAAGGGAGACGTGGACAAAATGAGAAAAATATTAAATGACAGGGTGACGGTTGACGATGTAAAGAAAGCAAAAATTAAAAGACAGTAAATAAAAAGACACTAAGCATATGGGATTGACGGCGAGGTGTTGGAGTATGGAGGTGAAAGTGTGCTTGCGGGTTCACCAAGGCAAGGTTTATCTTGATGAAAGGTTGGAAATTGAATTTGTAGAGAAGAACAGTAAACTGATCCTTCGCACAGTAAATCCTGTAAGAATTATTGATGCATAAAGTTGCTATATACACGAGGGATAGTATAACAGAAGAAATGACAATGGAAATACAAAGTAGGTTTAAACTAGGATTGTATGTGAGTCTAGTGTTTTTTAAACAGTTACTGTACTTGAGGAGTTTGATTATAGATGGCAAAATCTGTACTTGTTAAACACAAACATAGGAATAGCTCATAACCGAACTGACAGTAATGCAACATGGAAACTGTTGAGGAGGTACAATACAGAAGATAACAAGTAAGAAACTAACCACAATTCTAAAGTAGCATATGTTAGGATATGTAGATAGGAAAGTGACAAGTCTGATATTAAACTGGGTCTAAGGCTAAAGTTTTGTATGGCGTTAGTGTTGGTTGATATCACCATTTCCTGAATCATATGAGATGTTGCAGAGAGAGAGAGAGAGAGAGAGAGAGAGAGAGAGAGAGAGAGAGAATGGTCTGTAACCAAAGATGTAGTACAAAAGTAGGTCATGAAAGAAGTGTGAAGCGGTATACAGTTATTCATGGTAGTGCTAATTTGGGTTTATGAAAAGAATTTTCTGAACTCGTGAAAGAGCCTGAGAATGTGTGCAAGAAGAGGAAGTTACGAGTAAATGTTCCGTGAACTGAGGTTTCTAAGGTAAATAGAAATCAGGAAAATGTAGCAATAAATATCGAAAGGAATGGTGGAAGAACGCCAGTGGCTGGTTAGTATAGGTATTATGGAGTATATGTAACAGATGATATAAGGATGAAAAACGTTGTGTGCCACAAAATGGTTGAAGCGAGGAAGATAAAAAAAAAAAAATGTGCAAACAATCTGGTTGGATATTAAAATGCTAGGAGACCCAAGGCGGAATGTACGAAAGCATCGTTAACTCTTTTGTAGAATCAAATAAGAATGTTAAATGTAAATGCAAGTAAAACAGACTGGCGCTATTAAAAGAATATTATTTTTATCTAGTGCATGCAGTATGACAAGAACTGAAAGGATAGATTAGTGGGCTTGGTTATGTTGAATGAATAATAAAAAGCGTAAATAGATCATCACCATACAGCATACGAAATTCCTATAAGATAAATACAAATATACTTTTCCACAGAGCTTGGGCATTCTTGAGTTACAGAATGATGGATGTAATGGTGAGAAGAGGATTGGTTGGAGGTATAACTGACTATTATCTGGTTGAATCAAAAGTCAAAATAAGAATTTTAAATGGGACAGGAAGAGGGGGGAAAATGGGGCTGCAAATACAATCATGACGGGAGTGAAAAAGTAAATAGTCTCGACATGCTAAGGGGAAGGAGGAAAGGTAAAAATAGAAAGTGCGAGAAAATACTTAAGTATACCTTAGTTTAACCGGACCACTGAGCTGATTAACAGCTCTCCTAGGGCTGGCAAGAAGGATTAGACTTATTTTACGTGGCTGATAACCAATTGGTTACCTAGCAACGGGACCTACAGCTTATTGTGGAATCCGAACGACATTATACCGAGAAATGAATTTCTATCACCAAAAATAAATTCCTCTAATTATCCATTGGCCGGTCGGAGACTCGAACTCGGGCCTGGCAGAGTGCTAGCCGATAATTATACCGACCCGTCCAACGAGAAACTGAAAGTGCGAGAAAAATGGTGTAGAAGATACATGGGAACAGAAGGACCATAGTATCCAGGAAGTAAGAGTGTGTGTGCTCAAGATAAATGTGAATGGTGTAGTGTGTGTAGGGAAGTCAGACTCTGCTGATGAGCTTTTTGTAATTAGGTGTGAAGCAACTAATGTTGAGGAAGGTTTCTTTACCGAGGGTTCATCTACAATTCAGCACTTGAAATGTACATTCAGCAGTTATGATTGCCTTGTCTTCTCTAAGAAACCGGACATCTTTGGGGTGACTATATATATAAATGTATATATATATATATATATATATATATATATATATATATATATATATATATATATATATATATATATATATATATATATATATATATATATATATATATATATAT
>JANJGK010000008.1:61867791-61892791 GCA_039081455.1 Macrobrachium rosenbergii
TAATATAATATATATATAATATATATATATATATATATATATATATTATAGTATATATATATATATATATATATATATATATATATATATATATATATATATATATATTATATATATATATATATATATATATATATATATATATTATATATATATATATATATATATATATATATATATATATATATATATTATATATATATATATATATATATATATATATATATATATATATATATATATATATATATATTATATATAGATATATATTATATATATATATATATATATATATATATATATATATATATATATATATATATATATTATATATATATATATATATATATATATATATATATAAATATATATATATATATATATATATATATATATATATTGTTACGTGTAGGGTCTCAGCTGATCATTTATTATTCAATTTACGTAATTTTTACGGCCCTGCAGACCAAGAATACGTGTAACCGGCCACTTGAAGCCAAAAGTTAACCTCAAAGGCAGTCGTTAATTAGCCAAAGGTCGCCAGTTAAGGGTAATTAACCTTAACAAAGAATATTTGAGATGAATTTTAGATTTCAAATGCAACGGTTCTTCCAAACATTCGGATGCTAGGCATAAAAAGCATCGAGACTTAACCTGATTTTGCTTACCCTAAATCCTAGGTATTTTACTGGTATAGCGGGGTTGAAGCTAACAATATAATAATTTGGCTTAATCTAGACTTCGTACAAGTGATTACCTTCAATGGTGGCCGGAGAATGAAACAAAGAAAGAGTTGGAAATACAGAAAAGAGGTTAAAAGAATGCACCGAAGTTTCGAACAGCTCACAGACTCTACCTTAAGGACGAAGCGTTGGCGCGCATTTACAACGGACGTGCTGAAGTTCGGGTGTGTGTTTCTTGCTCCATCATTCACTACTAAAATAATAGACAAAGGCGGTGTTAGAGCCACCTTCCAGACGTCTGCTCTCGTCGGCGGCTATTTTCTCTCTCCTTCTTCCCTGACCGGCCTGGGTCAAACAGTCATCCCCAGCGTCCGTGTTCTGTTTCAAAACATTCGCCAAGAGACACGTAGAAAGGAAAAGGACCTTAGGACCACCTATTTTTAAGGCTGATATGGGAATTTTCCTATAAGGGAAAAAATGGCTAAATGCTACCTCCTTTTCAATGGACGTTAAAGTTTGAACTGCAGACGCTCCTACTCTACACAACGTCTTTCCCGGTCTCAGTCAGGCTGATATTACTTACAATCAAAGTTACGAGGGCGAACAGCAGTAATATTTGTAAAAGCTCCCCCCCTTAAGAGGGCCTTCACTCCCTTTTCGGGCGTGAAGGTCTATACTAAGCAAGCTGTTCGCCTCTCGTAGGTTACTCTCCTTCCCCTGAGCAGATTAGTCCTGGTTAGCCTACCTAGCTACAGAACTACCTAACCCTAGATAGGACATGAGCTATAATCACTACCCTACCTAACCTAATTCTAATAGTACTAGAAGGTGCTCACGGTTATTATAGGCTACCTCCTACAATCATGATGTGTTTTAGACCTAGCCTAGTGGTACATTCTATGATATTCCCTAGCCTAACCTATCCTAACCCGACCGTAGCACCAACATAAGATTTAATGTTCTAACTAGATCACAACTTGGTTTATGTTTAATACAATTAATAATTACTAGTTAATTCATTGAGGGTTGCCTCATATGATAAATGGGTGCCTCACGGAGGTCTTAAGCCATGCGTGTTCTGAGCATCGTGGCTTGGGTCACAATAGTTAAGATTATTGAAATTAGTTAGGCTACTTACGTGATTAATGCGGCTCAGTGGTAAGTGAAAGGAACAAGGTTACTAAATTGATGTACCGTACTTTAAGGCGGCCTAGGCTACGTACAAGTAAAAGATATCACACTGGCTACCTCCTCTGGGCAAGGGGGCCAGGATCACTCTTAGATGTTAGGGCACTGTGCCGAGAGGGCACTAGTGCCTGGATGAGCTTATAGCTCGGCAACTACTGGGCTCTCTTCTGCCCCTTCTTCTTCTTCTCCGGGTTCCTCCAAGGCCTATCAGTAGCTGGCCTAGGAGGTGATGAGAGCACCGACTCCGGGGCAGGCCAGAAGGGCTAGCGGGCGCGAAGTCAGGGGCAACTGCAAAAGCTGCGGGAGGGCTCCCTACTCCTGCTGCTGCGACAACCGGAGCGAGAGCGATCTCGACTTCTGCATCCGAGGAGGCCAGTTCCTGGTCTTCCAAGGAAGGGGTACCATTTCGATCCTCCAGGGGTTCATCCCCTGGAGTCAAATTTTGCAAAGAAGAAGTTTTGGGTGCTGGAGGCTCTCCAGTCACGATGATCAACTGCATGGGGAATCCTAAATCTCCCGGAGGAGGATTCGCCTCATGATTTAGACCCGGCCATAGGGGCCTTTTTAATGGGTAGCTCAACGTCCGGGACGGAGGGAGTCTGGCACTGCTCAGTGCTCACAAGTGGCACTGGCAGCAGTTGAGGGTCAGGCATGCCTGACGAGGGGTCCGGAGGTGCAATACCTCGCGGACGACTTGTGTTTGGCTGCGGCAGAGATTCCTACCCCAGCGGGAGATCGTAGGCCTCTCGGTGAGTTTTTGTTCGGGGGCGTCCGCTGGGCGTTGCTTGTTTGGGCAGCCCCTCCCAATTTGTGAAGTGGTCTGCCGCTTGCACGTCCTGCAGCGATACTGCTCCTCCTGAATCTCTCTTCGTGGAGGGGGGAGGACCTCTCGGTGGGCCAGCCCTTCGCAATTGGAGAGGGCTAGGCCTGAAATAGTTTGGGGTTGTGCCCCTTCTGCGGACCACTTTGGTGGGCGGAAGGTGGAGGTTTGTCATTATTGAGAGTGTTAGATGGGGCCTCCGTGGAGGAGGTAACGCGGCTGCGGAGTGGCGTTGGTAACGGGATTCCGCAGAGAAGATCCCGACCCAACAAGAAAGCCACTCCGGGGCCGAAT
Source organism: Macrobrachium rosenbergii (assembly GCA_039081455.1). Taxonomy (NCBI): domain Eukaryota; kingdom Metazoa; phylum Arthropoda; class Malacostraca; order Decapoda; family Palaemonidae; genus Macrobrachium; species Macrobrachium rosenbergii. The sequence continues at coordinate 61,870,777 of JANJGK010000008.1, forward strand.
TCCACCTACCACGCCGAGGCAGTGGGGTATCATGCCCCAAGGTGTCATAACCTGGAGTTGGACAGTAGGAATGGTAATGGTGTGGCCCTCTATCCACTTCATTTCCCACCGGGTTTCTTCATCAACCATGGCACCGGCTGGCACTTGGGCCTAGTGATCAGGCTAATGTCTGCCGCAGTGTCTACTGTGACCAGAAGGGTTACTGGCAGGCTAGTGCTCTGAAGAGGGGCCACCGAGATGAACTGGGTTTCCAGTCTCTCGGGGTAAAGGATCCGGTGCGGACCGGCCGCAGAAAATGCAGTGCTGATTAGGTTGACAAATTTGGTGGTGGGGACATGATGTGGACAGGCCGGAGATCCAGCACTGTAGTAGCCAGCAGCCCCACGGGATTTGCACGGGCCTCTTGGATGGGCTCGGTGGCCTGCAGTAACTGTTGGGGGAGAGGGCTGAGCGGATGAATCGGGAGCGGAGTTCTGGCTGGTAGGGTTAGGCTGCTTATTAGTGCCAAGTTTGTATCGGCACTCAGCTTCAGCATGGCCCCCCTTCTTGCAATAGTTGCACAAGGTCTTGCTCGGCAGTCCATTCTTCGGGCGAGTGGAGTTCGAGAGGTAGGCCTGGGGAACGATTCGCTTCTGCGAGGTGCTATGCGACTAATTGAAGGTTTCCCATGAATCAGCCATGCGACAAGCTTCCATAAGTGTGGAGGGCTGTTTATCGTTAAAAATATACAGCAAGGGGCCCAGGCACACATTGGAAAAGGTCTTCTAGCATGGTCCGATTGAAAAGATCCTCAAATGTCATGCAGGCCAAGGAGTCGAACCAGAGCGTACCGGACTGGGTTTTGTGACATGCCCATTCCGTCCAAGACCAGCCGACTTCCTTGGCAAGACCTCGGAACCGTTGTCTCCATTTTTCTGGGGTTATCTTGTAGGCCTTTGTAATGACTCTACGAACTTCTGCCATGTTACCTCTCTGGCTCTTCTCCAGTGAGCGAAGCGCTGCCTTGGCTTTTCCCTCCATATGCTTGGCTAGTGTTAAGGCTCTCTCCATCTCCGTGGTGCTGTAGTTATCGAAAAGAGCCTCGATCTCCTCCAGCCATGCTTCTGGCTCGTCCTCAGTCCACTTGGGGACTAGGGAATTGATGCTCGAAATTGGAGCGTTTGATGCAGCAGGTGTAGGACTGGAGGCTTGCTGTCTAGCCATAGCTTCGGCATTCTCCATTTTCGCTCTTTCCAGCTCGAGCTCTTTCTCCTTGAAGGCTAGCTCATGCTGTCTTCTTCTTTCTTCTCTTTCCTCTTCTAATTGCCTTTGCTCGGCTTCATACACCCTCTGTTCTTCTTCATACCTCCTCTGCTCGGCTTCATACACCCTTCGTTCTTCTTCATACTTCCTCTGCTTGAGTCTTTCTTCCTTCTCCCGCTTGGCCAAGTCGTCCACTTGCTCCTTAACCCAGGTGGTAAGTTCCGAGCCGGTGAGACCTGCCGCCGTCCCCAGCCCCAGGAAGGTTTTATAATGCTCTGCTGCCATGGTTCTGGTGGGGAAGGGCGTCTAACCGGGTCGACGGGCGTACTTGGGCAGCGAGGAAGTGTCTCTTCAATGACGTGGCACCCTTTCAAAAGGTGGCACTGTAGTTTGGGTGTGCCGTGTACAGGTCACACTGGTGGCACTCAGTATCCCTAGGCACTGGTGCAGGTTAGGTTCCAGAAGAACTTTCTCTTCTGTGTTCCCTTTTTGTTTTTGTTTATTTATTTTTCTATATGCTTGGTTAGTGGCACTTATGGTGCCAATGTGTTCCTAGGGACCCTCTATTGGAGTCCAACTAGGCTATATGGGAGGAAGGGCACTCTACACCCCCTGCAGAGTGTGACAATCGAATGAGAGAGAAAGGGAAGGTAAAGAGAGAGAGAGAGAGAGAGAGAGAGAGAGAGAGAGAGAGAGAGAGAGAGAGAGAGAGAGAGAGAGAAGTAAGCTATTCGAGTGATGAAAGTGCAGCAAATTATTGGCACTGTGGAATAAAGTGAATTTGGGTTTTTTTTTCTTTAAAGATCCTCATGAGTGGCTGGTCCCAGTACCCAGTGCTAACCCTTTCTTCTTTCAGAGGGTGAAAACTACTGTTTGCTTCGGTCTGGATAGCAGGCCTCACTCGTGACCGACAGTTTATCACTGTATTGTAATTACTCTTAACTTGTCCTCATCTATTGTGGGACAGAGGTGTTTCTTTTATTTGGTTTACTGTATTTGAATTAATTAGCCTAGTGTCGGCCGTTCTTTCTTTGAAGAGGGTCACATACACTTAGGTTAGGAATGCTTACTTGAATGACGAGAGAGAGAGAGAGAGAGAGAGAGAGAGAGAGAGAGAGAGAGAGAGAGAGAGAGAGAGAGGTTTTCAATCAGCTAATTTCTTGCTGCTTGAGAACATGTAAAGCAAAGATCTTATAAATGCACAATGGCATGGATCTTAATAAAATCAGATAGATATACGTCGCCTTGGCTTCCTTATAGTGCAGCAGATTGCTGTAAAAATCGTTCAGATAGTGAAACAAGCATGAAATTTGGCACAAACATTCCTAAGACTACGCTCTCTTAGAAAAGGGCGCTGGCCACCTGAAAATCCAAGATGGCGGCTATTTTTCAAAATGGCCGCCATCTATGTTGAGATTCACTGGTTTGGGAGCATCTATTGGATGGAATATGCCAGTTTTTTTTTTTTAAACCTCGACTTTTAGGTTATAAAAATGTTCCATACCACACATTTTATTGAAAACCCTTACTAAATGAATTGTAACCAAGATGGCGTACAAAATGGTTGCCATAAAAGTTTTTTTTTCTATCCACAGCGCTAGCAGACATAGAGACCAACTGTTTTTATTTAATGGTATATTCATGTGATCAGACAGTTTAACTAATATGCTATTTTCAACTGAAATAGTAATGGTATGGTCACATACAACATTGTGTCTAAGACTGTAACCATAAAAAGAAAAGAAGAGAAATACGGACTAAACGCAACCAATCTATGTATAGGTCTCTCAACCTACACCTTTGAAAAATTCGAGGATAAGAAGGTAGGCATAGCATGACACGTTGGATGCTCAAGCTAGATTATCTACTGAAGAGAGGGCAATATTTATCTAGACTTCACATTTGCAAGTGCACAGAGCTGTGCAGGGAAGACCCAGCTTGTAGCACTTGCACCTTTCCCGACAGCCTGCTTTGCATCCACATTTGGTAAGCTGTTGGCAACTCTTGGCTAAGGGCGAGTTGGTTGTCCAGAGGACTTGCCATGCTTCACCAGACTTTTGCCATCCCCACTCAGCAGGGTTCTCTGGCTGTGGCTGACACTGGGTGGCCTGCCCCCACACACAACCAGCCTGGTACGCAGCACGCTTGGTGTGTTGGAGGAGAGCTCCCCTGGTTGGTGGAATGGCCTCATATGCCCTTTGTTTTCTGGCAAACATATCAAGTCTAGCCTCATCCACAGTGCCAGCAGTGCTGGATCTTTCATACATAAGTATGACAAACCTCTCCAGGACCTTCAGGTCACTCTCTTCCACTCTGAGAGGGTAGTGACTCAGTTTGGAGAACACAGTGGAGGCCTCTGGAAAGATGTTCCATGTCTGCCAGGCGGTCTTCTTGCCCTTGCTCCGGAAGGCTGACACTGTATCACAGCCTGTGAACGCATGGAAGAAGAGCATGCCATTCACCTTCTCCTGGCCCAGAGAGTTGCACAGGTCATGCACAGCAATCCAGCGCAGGCTCTGGCCTTGGCCAAATGCCACCCATAGCTTCTCTAGCCCTAGATTGTGGAGAGTGGAGAAAGCACTGACTGCAACGACAAGAACATCTGTGTCATTTGCTTTAACCGTGATGGTCTTGGCTCCATGTTCTGTGGCATATTTGGCATGGAGAAAGATGCGGGTGTCAGCTTCCTCATGAGAGCACTTTTCCAGTCCCTGAAGACTAGCCTCATGAGTGCTGAGGACAGCAGACCCTTTCGTGGCAATGACAACATTTGTGGCAGACATCTGGGCAACTTTGTCTGCCAGGAACTGGAACAACTCTGTCTTGTTGGCATCGTGTCTTAGGAAATTGCGCCAGTTGGATGGAATTGTGTTCTTGTCTGTCACCTTGCGCCTTCCTCCTTGACCACGTTGGAGCCTGGTCTCAGCTTTGAGGCTGGATGTATTGTATACATCAAATACAAGATGTGATGATGTGTACTTGCTGCTATAGGATTGTATCACAGGCAAGAAGTCGCAAAGTGCATAGCCCTCAAAGGTCTTTCCTTTCTTTGGTGGCAAGGCATGGACCAAAGCTGATCCATCTACAATGAGGACATCAGTCTTTGGTTCTTTGTCTTCTAGTGTAACATGACTCTCCAGGACCGAGGTCAGCTGAGACTTCTGACATGTGTACAGCCTACCACCCTCACTAAGGGAAGCTGGGAATGTTTGATTCTCGTGCTGGAAGAATTCCTGCAGATCACATTCACGGCTCTGACAGGATATAAATAGCTTTGAGAAAATCTGGCAATCCTCCTTCAGAAGTTTCTGCTTTGACTGTTCTACAGGAGCAGCTTCTTGCCTGAAGAAGTCAGTTCTGTTCTTCTTTATCGGCTCATAGAAGGAGACTGCATTGTTTGCCAAAGAGTCTGAAAACTTCTGAAATTTAGTGCGGCCTCTGTCAAGGTGTGTCTGTAGAAGTTCTGCTGAGCTGGGGTGGGCAATGTCTTTGTTGTCAATGGAATACAGATCCTGGCTCTCTTCCTGAAAAGGACTTCCCAAGTGTTGCAAAGCCAATGACAGCTTGCTGACTCTCTCCAAGAATGTCTTCTGCGCATGAGGTGTTTGTTCATGGTGTGTTGTCTGCTCATTAGACTCCTTACTTTGAACCTCTGTTTCGTATGCAGACACCAAGCGGATGATCTCTGGGCCAGCCACCATCCATCTTCTGAGTGCTGACGGATCTTCAGTCAGCCCAATGGCTCCGCCATCAGCCTTTATAAAGGCATTGGTCTGCTCATGAGCTTGGTCAAGAGCCATTGCTGAGAACTGGCGACTGGTCTTGTGCACAACAAAGTTGCCAGCCTTAAACTCCTTGTGCAACTCTGGGTGTGAACTCTCTAGGGTAAGCATGTCCCTGAGGTGAATAGGCAGCCAACGAGCATAGCAAGGAGCTTGCCATCACTAAGTATCTCTGCACATTCACGCAATTTCAAGTCAAGGCCCTTAGTACTAGCCTGTCTGAGATCAGATGCAGGTGCCACTTTCTCACAGAAAATGCAAACTTCATTGTCATGACTGGTTCGGCGCAGTTTTGCACGACTAGTCTCAGTGTTGCTGGTCTGGTCATTGGATTGTCGCTTTCTTGCACGGTCCAGTTTAGTGTTGTTAAACAACAAGCGACAGTTCACATGGTATTTTGCTGCATTTTTCCTGAGAGTGGCCTCTATGCCATCACCTTCATCCAGCCTTGCTGGATCCATTATCAGTGGCATTTCATTAATTTCACTGAACATGGGAATGTTCCTTGCCAGCATTGTGTACCCATCATGGTCTAGGACATGATGACTTGGAGGTGATGTCAAGTGCTCACCTCTTTTGTCCTTCTGACAAAGACAACACAAACTCCAGTTTGTTTTTCTACTGCTCAATATTGGATTGGCATCACATTCTGCCATGATTTCACTTTTGATTAAGGCCGAGGGGTTATCCTTTTACCACCTTAAACAAAGCACACATTCCTGTATGGGATTCAACTAGGTTCGGTCTCCCTACACCTAGCCCGATCATTCATCCAGTGCCATTTAAGTCCCGTGTGATCTGTACACCATCCGGGTAAGTACATGAACCATCATGTACAGCCCCCATACCCTTGGCTCGGCTCTCCCGCGCTGGCACATCCTGTCTATTCAGGTGCGGCTATCTAACTATAGCTGGTCTGGGGCTGTTAGAAAGCATTTGGGACACTAAACTAAACTATACTACAACTACTAGTCTAAGACTACAGGATTAGTAAAGCTGGATTAGCTGGCACTGAACCCCATGCTGAGTTACACAGCAGTGATGTCACCAGTGTGCCCTGGTTGTGTGCAGACATACACTCTTTTACATTTATTAATTTTCCTTCAAAACTGATGAGTTATTCGAAAGAGATGGCCTCATTAGGATCTAAAACCACAGAAACCAAGATCCATGCTTAAAACGATAATTGTTGAACGGGCATTATTTCTCATTATAATTATTGTTTCTACCTTTTCTTGGCAGCCATATAGCCCCCATATTTAAAGGTAAACTGTACTGGGAAGCTACAGAAACATAATATTCACAAGAAATAGTATGGAAGAGCTTTACCATATTGCTAGAAGCAAATACATGCCATTCTAGTGAAAAATTAGCCAAAATCTGTCGATACTGGCCGCCATCTTGGAATTTGGCCGCCATATTAAATTTTTTGCGTGGCCAGCGCCCTTTTCTGATAGAGGGAACTTTAAAGAGCACTTGTGCAAAATTTCATGCTTGTTTCACTATCTGAACGATTCTTATGAAATATGCAATTATCTGCTGCACTATTAGGGATTGCTCTATTATCTTAATTTTCCTGGGAGCCGACGTCGCAAGACTTTTAGCGTACAATTTTAAATTCTTTTTACATGGTTTTTACAGCATGTATTTGTATAGGAACTTGTTATGGTATTACTCCTAACTAAGGCCTATCTTTCCCTGCCTACATTATCTTTTGGTTTGTCTATCAAAGTCGGTCTAGCTAAGATATTGCGAGGGGGGGTCTACTACGAAAAAAAAAAAAAAAATGACCTAAGAGTGGCGGGGAGCAGAGTCTGTCACAATAACTAAGTCTTAAAATGGCGGCCAGGTCCCGTTAGGCCTAAATTCAAACCTTGCGCGGCGCGAAAACGTCAAATGGCGGTTCCTCTCACAAACAGTTCAAGCAATTCAGAATACCCGCGCGAACACAGCGGAGGAATCCAAAATGGCGGGTATTTCCTTTAGCACCAAATTCAAAACAACGAACGAAACAAATGCAGGTATCCAGATTTTACTTTAAATATACCAATCATGCATAGTTTTTTACGTTACGGATGGAAAACGAAATTACCTAACAACGTTGTGTCTTTTGTTATCGTACTTCTCACCCGGACATTAAATCTTAAACCCGTGCTGACACAGGCGTCAGGCCTCGTCTCTACCGAGATGAGAAGTCTATTAGCTTTACCACGCTTTTTCCTGTAGGCCCCAAGAGATCTTGATGATCACATCGAAACAATACCAGTTCTTCCCAGACCCACTTCTACCCAAACTCAGTGTTTTCATTATACTAGGGCAAGTTAAAAGCGATAATTAATTTCAGCTCATTGACGTTACTTCTGCGAGAAATAAATAATAACACACTCACTTAACTGATTTCTAATTTTTATATACCTTCATTGGATGTAACATCCTAAATACTGACCATTGTTTTTATTTTTAGTTTTAAAATGGGTGATGTACTGCGTATAATTTCACTTGATTACTCATTTCTACATATCAATAGTATTACTTCTCGAAATGGGTATATTATGCTTACCTCTTTCTCTCTCTCTCTCATATATATATATATATATATATATATATATATATATATATATATATATATATATATATATATATATATATATATATATATATATATATATATATATATAACACACACACACACACACACACACACATATATATATATATATATATATATATATATATATATATATATATATATATATATATATATATATATATATATATATATATATATATATATATATATATATATATATATATATATATCTTGTAATTTCCACAATGGTCCCGTGGATGAAGTATATAATAAGTCCTCACGTGAAAATGAAAGGAATTGGTACCAAGACTTTCAACTTTTATTCCAAAGTCATCTTCAGGGTACTGAACAGAGTTTAGAGAATAACATATACAAGAAAGCAATATGGGTCACAGATAACAATAAAATAAAATGAGTCAACAAGCCATTTAAGTATGTAAACAACATTCATTCAAAAAACAAAAACATACTTAGTGGAAATATGTAATTACTACAAATCCCCGTACAAAACTATCTGTTTGTAAAAAATCTAACAGCTTGTTTTACTCTTGCATCCTTAAGAATAAAGCTTTTTAACAATTCGTCCATCTTAAAAAGACCATCGCTCAAATTCATATTACTAAAAGAACTAATGAGTAATGAGGCATCCTTCGACCAACAATCTGTCATGCAACGAGGAACTCCTAAAAACAACTGCAGCTGAATTCCAATCTATTGGGTGCCCAAAGTCTCTTACGTGACAAAAAATGGCGCTTGAGCTGGTTGCAAACCCGTACATTATATTTTATGCTGTGTGACTCTCTTACTTAGTTCCTTACCAGATTGTCCAATATAAGGTAAATTACAAGTTGAGCAATCAATTTTGTTACACCCCTCCTGCTGGCATTTCTGGTTTGTTACAAAACAACAAATTCTTGATAGACGAAGTATTACTAAAAAAACAACATTTATTTTCAGACATTTCAGGCTACGTACAATCGATAAAAATTCACATCGGTATGGGCAAAACTAAAATATTTTCCGTGTCATAATTCCTTGACCTTTCATGACTATAAAATGTTTTTTTTGGCACTTTGGAGGCAACCATCGATAAAATTCGAAGGATAACATAATTCTTCTGCAATTGCATAGATGTTCTGAATTTCCTCTGCTAAAAATTCAGGATCACAAATTCTTTATGCTCTTAAAAACATCCCTGAGAAGACTGATCGTTTTATCTTGGGGTGATGGCTGGAAAAAGTTGTGAATGAAAGCATTTACTGCTGTTGGTTTCCGGTATAGTTTGAATTTAAATCCGTTGTCGGTTCTCATAACGACTGTGTCAAGAAATGGTAGAGTTTTATTCTGTTCTGCTTCCAACTTGAACTTTATGGATGGAACCAGGCCATTCAAAATTTCTAAAAACTCGTAGGGGGTCACGATCCCAAAGGCCACCGGCATATTATGTCGTCGACGTATCTGTACCATGTCAAAGTAAACGTAATGACATTTGGTAAGAATCTGATTTCATAAAATTCCATGTATATATTTGAGAGGGTTGCAGATAAACAACTTCCCATTGCCAAACCAAAAATCTGTCTATAAAAAGAACCATTAAACGTAAAAGTATTATCAACGATGCACAACTTTATCAACTTAATAAAAACATGATGGGGGAATAGGAATATCAATATCATTTATTTTTTCTTGTAGAAAACTGTAGCAAATCATCAATGGGCACTTTTGTGAACAGTGAATTGACATCAAAACTAATCAACCTACAATTTGTATCTTTACCTTTCAACTTTGTGATAAGGTCTTCCGTATTTTTTAATATGTGCCTTTGATATGTTTCCTATAAGCGGATTTAACAAAGAGCCTAACCATTTTGACAGATGATAAGAGGCTGAGCCTATCGAACTGATAATGGGCCTGATTGGTTGACCTTCCTTTATGAATCTTTACTGTGCCATACATATAAGGAAGAGTGGCATTAACGGCAGAGAATTTTTTTGGCTAGTTCATGGTGGGACTTTAACAAGGATTTAACAGTACTGTTATAATGCTTATTAACCTTATCGGTGGGATCTCTCAACAGTTCCTCATAAGTATCCTCATCGGATAACAGTTGGTTGGCCTTTTCGATATACGAATTCTTACTCAAAATAACAATGCAGTTTGACTTGTCAGCCTTAGTGATATGAATATCTTTATTAGCTCGTAAGCTTTTAAGTGCCATCTGAAATCTCAGAGGTATAGTATGTTTTAATTTCGAATTACATGCGGCGTACACACATCCCTTCGCAACCAAAATGTTGTCAGGGTTTACTTTTTCATTTTTGGTTTTATCCAAGTTTATGAAACCTTTGGCTACTGAAAAAAATGTCAACTTTGTTCTTAGCAAAGCAAAAATTCATACCAAATCCTAAAACAAGTTTTTCGGTTCTCACTGAGTTCATATGAAGAGAGGTTTACGTATAAGTCCGGGTTACTTTTCGTTGTCCATACACTATCTCGAAATAAATGGTCCAGTTTCCTGTTTAAGTTAGTTTGATGTTCCACTGCTACCGATCGCACTGCATTGTACACATTGTCATTAATAGCATTCCACTGTTCATCCGTTACATGATTGCGCAAAAATATCTTAGCCTTTTTTTGTATCTTGAAACGAACGATTCACTTCTTGACGTTTGTTACTAATACACGTGTCCAAAATCAGATGATCCATGTCCGAGAAAGCTTCATGCTCCAAGTTGCGTAATCTCTTCGGTAAACAAGATTTCGGTATAACAAGCTCATCCCTACATTTCTTCAAAAACTGTAGCTGTCGTTTTTATCGATTGTACGTAGCCTGAAATGTCTGAAAATAAATGTTGTTTTTAGTAATACTTCGTCTATCAAGAATTTGTTGTTTTGTAACAAACCAGAAATGCCAGCAGGAGGGGTGTACAAAATTGATTGCTCAACTTGTAATTTACCTTATATTGGACAATCTGGTAAGGAACTAAGTAAGAGAGTCACACAGCATAAATATAATGTACGGGTTGCAACCAGCTCAAGCGCCATTTTTTGTCACGTAAGAGACTTTGGGCACCCAATAGATTGGAATTCAGCTGCAGTTGTTTTTAGGAGTTCCTCGTTGCATGACAGATTGTTGGTCGAAGGATGCCTCATTAGTTCTTTTAGTAATATGAATTTGAGCGATGGTCTTTTTAAGATGGACGAATTGTTAAAAAGCTTTATTCTTAATGATGCAAGAGTAAAACAAGCTGTTAGATTTTTTACAAACAGATAGTTTTGTACTGGGATTTGTAGTAATTACATATTTCCACTAAGTATGTTTTTGTTTTTTGAATGAATGTTGTTTACATACTTAAATGGCTTGTTGACTCATTTTATTTTATTGTTATCTGTGACCCATATTGCTTTCTTGTATATGTTATTCTCTAAACTCTGTTCAGTACCCTGAAGATGACTTTGGAATAAAAGTTGAAAGTCTTGGTACCCAATTCCTTTCATTTTCACGTGAGGACTTATTATATATAAATATATATATATATATATATATATATATAATATATATATATATATATATATATATATATATATATATATATATATATATATATATATATATATATATATATATATATATATATGTATATATATATATATATATATATATATATATATATATATAATATATATATATATATATATATATATATATATATATATATATATATATATATATATATAATATATATATATATATATATATATATATATATATATATATAGTATATATATATATATATATATTATATATATATATATATATATATATATATATATATAATATATATATATTATATATATATATATATATATATATATATATATATTATATATATATATATATATATATATATATATAATATATATATATATATATATATATATATATATATATATATATATGTATATTATATATATATATATATATATATTATATATATATATATATATATATATATATATATATAATGTATATCAAGAAAATCTTATACGCGTGAAACAAAGCACGTGTCCAGGGATCCAAAAGAAAGTTGTTTACAAATGTGGTGATGTTTATAATCCTATAATTGCTGTCTAGATACAGCCCTCTGTTCACGTATCATCCCTTTCTTGTTCTAGGTCAAGTTAGAATCTGTCAGAAATGCTTGCCTAGCCATTCTGTATTCTGTGTACACATTATCATATATATATATATATATATATATATATATATATATATATATATATATATATATATATATATATATATATATATATATATATATATATATATATATACTGTATCTACATCAGGGGACAGGAGCGATCCAGGTTCTCAAGGAAAGGCGTTTTGTTAACATTACATTTATTCTGAAGCCGACGTTTCACATTGCATGATGCATTTTCAAGGCTGAAAGTTGATAAAATAATAAATAATCGTATACTATTTGTCATAAATAAGATAAAAGTATATACATATCTTTAAATATATAAAAACAACAAAATAACACCAGGAAAATACAGGACACCTATCCATGTTGGTGGTAAAAGGTAGACTAAAAACAAAGGTAAATGTAAGTGAGAAGGAAATACATAAACATTATGCAATGAACAACTGTGTTAATGAGCCTGGTTGTTAAGTGTCGGAACAAACAGTTTGACCATTATAGACTCAAAGATGGTTAATTCCTCCTCACTCTGTACTTTCCCTAAAACTTTAAAACTGTTGACGCCAACATGAGTTTTCCATATCTTTACATGGTTTCTATATTAGATTGGTCAGGACTGGACAGTTAGCTCCCAGTTCTGTAGCTCACCCCCTGATGAGATTAGATTCGACCTCTCAGTAGTCTACTAGTGCATCCGATGTATGTGCCCCAACTGCATCTGGGACAGGTGTATCTATAAATTACGTTAGATGCAAGCAGGGGACTCACTCTACCCTTAAACTGGAATAAGGATCCGATGGTTCGTGGTTTCTTCGGAATTGGCTTTAAACTTAAAGCTGGTAATTCCTTATTAAACAAACTCATACATTTTCTCCTAAATTTATTTTCACACAAGAAGGGGAATTTTGCCTACACACATAGTTTAGGAGCGGCATGGATTACAGGAAGATCACTGATCTTAAGATTAAGCAGCCTGTTAAGAGATCTATAAAATATAACGAGTGGAAAGCAGTTATTCTTGAAACTGGTCAGTAACATGATTTCATTATGGAAGGCAGTCCATCTTGAAGTAAGCCGATACTTTTTTAAGATACATAAATACCCAGCATCCCAATATTGAATTTACTCTTGAATTTACTCTCGAAAAGGAGTCCCGTAGCTCCCTTCCTCTCTCGGATCTCCGAATCACGAGGGATGAGTTAAACTTCCACAGTGGCATTTTCGGGAAAAGCACTTTTACCGGTCTGGGTACCAATTTTTACTGTTCATGTTTCTTTGATTTTAAGATGAATTCTGTATCTACTCTCCTTCACAGGGCTTTCACGCTTACTTCAAGTTGGACTGTCTCCATGGTGAAATCATGTTCTTGGCCAGCTGCTTCAGCAACAGCTGTTTCAACTCGTTATATTTTATAGATCTCTTAAGAGGCTGCTTAATCTTAAGATGAATGATCTACCTGTAAAAAGCGATGAGAAGATCTATGAGTGTTGAATTTGACACAACCGTCGACTAATCAGAGAGATTTTTTCGTTCTTACAAGCAGTTGTTGCTTTATCTTTCCTATAATAATGTGAAGCAATTTGTAAGCAATGGCAATTTGCCAAGGGTTTGATGTACTCATTTTTCTTATGTTTTCATTTCTGTATTACAATCCACCCATAACCATTCTGTTCCGTAAATGCGTTGTGATTGCACTCAAGCGATATATTTGATAATTTATTCAACATGGTGAGAGACAGAGAGAAATAGAAAGAATATCAATAAAAGAAACTGAAAATATAAAATTATGAATTATATAGAATTTTACGTCCAAACGTGTAAGAGGATGATGTATTATCGCATCAAGACGATTTTTCCTCCACCCTTGCAGGATGATTTCTCAGGAATCATTTAAGAGCGACATTTTATGTATGGATGCCGTAATTCATCTATCTGATTCGCTTTGAATAAGCAACTGATTGCCGAGTTTATCGGATTCCTATGCACGTTCCGGTCCATGAATTGCTAAAAAGGATAAGCTATTAACTTTTTTATGAGTAGTATTTACCAGTAACTATTAGAAATTTTCAATGAAATGTGTAATTAGAAAGTAAATTTCATAGCTTTAACCGTTGTTAATAGCAGAAGTGTCTTAATTAATTTAACAGCTTTGAAAATAATTTGTATATGCCGTTCCATTGCGGAAATCTCCCATGGACAGCCGTTGCATAAGAGAAAGTTAAAAAGAGTTAAGTATATCTTAGTTTAACCAGACCACTAAGCTGATTAACAGCTCTTCTAGGGCTGGCTCGAAGGATTAGATTTATTTTACGTGGCTAAGAACCAACTAGTTACGTAGCAACGGGACCTACAGCTTATTGTGGAATCCGAACCACATTATGACGAGAAATGAATTTCTATCACCTGAAATAAATTCCTCTAATTCTTCATTGGCCGGTCGGAGAGTCGAACGCTGGGTGCATAAGAAAAAGCATCTATAAGATTATCAGGTCTAAGACTTCAAGGTGACATATTTCAGGTATCGCCTGAAGTTATAGTTGAAATGACCATAGGAACAATGACAACTAAACTAGTAGTTGCTGAATCAGCTGCTGCATTAACATGTTGAATTAACATAAACCACGATGAAAGCACGGACTACAAAAGAAACTGCAAATGAATCAAAATAATTACAATAACAGAAGAATCTGCAGCAACTCGACAAATGACAATACTATCATGACCCAGAGTTCAGAAGCAGCAGCGATATCTTAAGGAGCATCTTTAATGATTAAATCAACAGTCCCAGCGACCGAGGCTGCCGGAGTGGCTCAGCCTCATCACATCACACCTGCCAACACCAGAGCTGATGATAGTCTATTCAAATCCACTTGCAGGGAACGACTTGCTTCTATAGAAGCGGTGTATGCAGAAAGCTCAAGGACAATTTCATTCTCCAAAACTCGAGTTTCTTCATCATCCAGTGATAATGGAAAGATCAGGTGTCGAAAACAGGAGAATCGAAGAAATGTATGAACTAATATATGAAGATAATACAGCAATAATGTAGTGCCTATGTCATAAAATGAAGAATAGAGACTAGGATGCAAAAACTTTTAAAATATTTCTAGACGAATTTTCGAATAATAAGGGTTTGTTATATTCGCAATATTACTCTGCAATGTTAGGCCTGTTTTATAAATTGAGAAACAACTATCATGCCAAACAATATTAGCAATAAAAAGAAAGTTACCACATTGCAAAATTGTGCATTTTTCAGAAATTGACATGGAAGAAAGGCTCGGGGGTTAATATATTTAAGACATAAAGTGCAGTCTTGAATGAACGACTTTCAGGTTCCACTTTGAACCTTCTTTTTCGAAATTCAGCCAGGTCACTAAATTTTCAGTGTGCTTCGTAAGGAATCTGTCTTTTCTTGAGAAAAGTTTAGCTGGAACTGACGCCGATCTTTTTAAATACTTGCCTATGGTTACATTCTCGCGTTCACGTACCAGGTGAGAATAATGAGCTTTGAAAGTAAAATAGATAATAATTTTGGGCATCTTGAAATATTATGTTGAAGGACAGAGTAGCAATCCCAACAAGCATTATTAAAAAAAATTCTAGTTTTACAAGAACTTGCGATGAATTTATAGTGATGGACAGTGATATTTTCGGGCAATTTCTAAAATTAATGATTTATAACAGATCCTTATTCCTTTCAGTGTCACAAAGGTTCATTGTCTGAATTACCAAGAGTCAATGAATGGATCATTGAAAGCGCTGTAAAATTCATTGCTTAAAAAGACTGTAAATCCCAGAAAATATAAGACGAGGAAGACGTAAATGATATTTTCTGGATATGAAAATCGTTGAAACATTGTAATACGAGTTTTAAAATTTTTATGAAATTACTTTACACGTTATTGTGGCACTATTAACATGTTTTCTAGCAAGTAACATCACAAGTTTTTAATGACTTCCCTTCTAAAAGATCAATCTGATCATTGTCTTTTCCTAGCGTTTCGTAATGTATAATGTTTTATGCTGATACGAATACCTAGTAATTTTTAGAACTTCTTCCTTCATGACTTTATATACATAGATTCTGGATGCTCAGCAAGCTGAGATGGGTTACTTCTGCTTCCATATGGTACAGGAAATGATAAGGAAAATAAACCGCTGCAATGAGGAAGTATAATGTTTGCCAATATATATATATATATATATATATATATATATATATATATATATATATATATATATATATATATATATATATATATATATATATATATATATAGATATATATATATATATGATGGTAAATTTTGTTTCTTCATTTTAGCAATATTTATTCCTTAGCATTTCCTATATAGTATAAAAGCAAAAATATTCCTTTTTAACCTGCTGCATAACCTACATCCATAGAATTAAATATGATGACTGCATCTGTGCTGACTGGGAATCAAGTGTCAAGCCTTTTGCTTTTGATGCAGAGGTAGACAGTTGACCCACAATGATATCAAGAGAAAAGACTTTCTATAAGCAGTTTCTAAATGTGCTGCAGGTTAAGAAGGAATATTTCTCATTTTATACGGCATAGAAATGATATAGAATAAAAACGGCTTAGATGAAGAAATATATTTACCATCATAAATATATGTATGTATCTATATATATATATATATATATATATATATATATATATATATATATATATATATATATATATATATATATATATATATATATATATATATATATATTTCTTCTTCTTTTTTTTGCATTGAATAAGGATTTTATTAATGATCAAACGTTTCAAAAACAAAGTTGCTTAACGTGTTTCTACAGAGAACCTTTTTGTCTACTTGACGGCCTCATTGGATTCGTTATTAAGAATAATCTCACAAATTCAGAAGGAGGCCAGTTTCGCCATTTCTAAAGAAAGAAACATTTAAATATTGAATTGTGAATGGATGACGGTCATTCAGGTCAACCAATTGACTCAGAAACATTGCATTTGATATCTCTCTCTCTCTGTCTCTGTCTCTCTGTCTCTCTCGCTCTCTCTCTCTCTCTCTCTCTCTCTCTCGCTATCATACACATACACACACAGACACACATGCAATCATATAAAAAATAATTTAAACATCTGTGGACAATGTTAAAAATACATCCTATCAAGAATCAATTATCTATTTTTTTTTTTCTGCCGTCCCCGTTGGGAGACATTGATAAAAGGCAGACTTGCATTCCATGTTCGTTGCAGTATTAATTTTTGTTAATATATGGTAAAGTGGTTAAGAAACCTTGTACTTACGCTAGGAAAGCAAAGGTAACTCCGGACGCAAAGTGTGATTTGGGTGGAGAGCAGTTTTTAAAAGGAGCGGCGAACATTGAGAGAACTTGCTCTCGTAAACAATAATATATTGACCCAAACACGTACGCGAATTTAACGGCGAGCGCGCACAAACCCATACCAATTTTTTTCCGTATGCAGCGAATCAACACGTGTGTGTGTGTGTGTGTGTGTATATGTATATATATATATATATATATATATATATATATATATATATATATATATATATATATATATATATATATATATATATATATAAAATATATGAATAAATTTTGATCACATCACCGTGATTTTATATACACAAACATTAAGCTACAAATGTCGTTTAATATCCAATTCGCTCTACCTCGGAAATAATGTGTGTGTGTGTGTGTGTATGTTTATGAGTGTGTGTATATATATATATATATATATATATATATATATATATATATATATATATATATATATATATATATATATATATATATATATATATATATATATATATATATGACTTTTTATCACATCACCGTGATTCATATACAATCAGTAAGCTACAAACGTCCTTTAATATCCAATTCGCTCTACCTCGGAAATAAAATATTTTCACATATGATTGTATATATACATATATATATATGTATATATATATATATATATATATATATATATATATATATATATATATACATACACACACACACACACACACACATATATATATATATATATATATATATATATATATATATATATATATATATATATATATACACACACACACACACACACACATACCAAAGGGGAATTATGATTGACGAGTGGTTCGTCATCTTTTGGGGGTTTGAATCGCTGACAAGAGAACAAAAGACGTTCAGTGACGCTCCTTAACCCACCCAGCTATCAAGAGAGGTATAAGTTGATACCGACTCTGCTGTACAAGTCGCCGTCGAACGCAAGTATTTGTCTTTAATGTCGGTATCAACCCACCTTCATGACAGCTGATTTTATGAATTAATTTTTATACATAAACATTAAGCTACAATGATTTTTTATACATAAACATTAAGCTACAAATGTTTAATATCCAATTCAATCTACCTATGAAATAACATATTTATGTACTAAAGCGGAATTATTCATATACATCTTATACATAAAAGTGAATGTTTATTTGTATGTTTGTGGGTATGTTTGTACACTATAGAAGTCCGAACCGCTTGACCGACCTAGACAAAATTTGGCATATAGCCATCATTTGACCCAACTTAGATAACAGGGTAGGTTTCAAACCCACACCCCATTCCCCTTCCCCTAACCCCCTTCCATATTTCCTTAGCAACTTATGTGGTAACCGCTTGACCAATCCAGACAAAATTTGGTATGTGATCATCATTTGCCCCAACTTAGATAATAGGGTAGGTTTCAAACCTGTAGCCCCTTCCCTTCCACTTCCCCCATTCCCCTTTCTTCTTCCCTTTGTAATTTATTTGGTAACCGCTTGACCGATCTAGACAAAATTTGGCTTGTGGCCACCATTTGACTCAACTTACATAATAGGGTAGGTTTCAAATGCATACCCCTTCCCCTTCCCCTTCCCCCATCCCCCTTCACTTTGTAACGTTTGTGGTAACCTCTTGACCAATGTAGACAAAATTTGGCACATGGCCATCATTTGACCGAACTCAGACAAAAGGGTAGGTTTCAAACCCGTACCCCTTCCCCTTCCCCCACCTGCTTCCCTTTGTCACTTATGTGGTAACTGCTTAACCATTCAATACAAAATTTGTCACATGTCCATCATTTGTCCCAATTTAGACAAAAGGGTAGGTTTCAAACACATACCCCTTCTCTTTCCCACATCCCCTAACCTTTGTAACTTATGTGGTAACCGCATGACTGATCTGGACAAAATTTGGTACATGGACACAATTGACCCAACTTAGATAATAGGGTAGGTTTCAAACCTGTATCCCCTTCCCTCTTCCCCATCACCTTTCAGTACAGTAACACCTAGATAAAAGGGACAGTCACTTCAGTGATACTTGGATAAAATGGACGGTCAGCACAGTAATGCCTGGATAAATGGGAAAGCCAGTAGAGTAATACCTGGATAGAAGGGACAGCCACCAGAGTAATATCTGGATTAAATGGGACATTCACCACAGTAATAAATGGGTAAATGGGACAATCACTACAGCAATACCTGGATAAAAGGGACAGTCAGTACACTAATACCTAGATAAATGGAACAGTCAGTACAGTCATACCTGGACAGAAGGGACAGTCACCAGTGCAATACCTGGATAAATGGGACAGTCACCACAGTAACATCTGGATAAATGGGACACTCAGAGGAGTAAAATGTGGCTAAAAGGGACAGTTAATAGAGTCATTTCTGGATAAAAGGGACGGTCAGAACAGCAATACCTGGATAAATGGGACAGTCAGTACTGTAATATTTGGATAAAAAGGACAGTCAGCTCAGTAATTCTTGGATAAAAGGTTATTGACAGTCAGTATAATGAGGTGAAGGAAAAGTTTTCTGATTTCTTCAGTGTTTTCCAGGGCAGTGCCTGGTTGGTCAGCTAGTATATATATATATATATATATATATATATATATATATATATATATATATATATATATATATATATATATATATATATATATATATATATATATATATATATATATATATATATATATATATATATATATATATATATATATATATATATATATATATACATATACATATACATATATATATATATATATATATATATATATATATATATATATATATATATATATATATATATATATATATATATATATATATATATATATATATATATATATATGAAATTTTTTATCACACCGTGATTTATATACAATCATGAAGCTACAAATGTCGCTTAATATCAAATTCACGCTACCTCGGGAATATCTCCGATGGAGAATTGTCGCCGAAGGGGAATTTATATAAGTGATAAATGAATTGGTATCGTCGATAGCTCAGTGGGTAGCGTCTACTGGAGTCGCTGAATAGGTTTCGTGCCAAGGGTTCGTGTCCGGACAATACCAATTCATTTATCACTTATATAAATTCCCCTTCGGCGACAATTCTCCATCGGAGATATTCCCGAGGTAGGGTGAATTTGATATTAAGCGACATTTGTAGCTTCATGATTGTGTATATATATATATATATATATATATATATATATATATATATATATATATATATATATATATATATATATATATATGTATATATATACATGTGTGTGTGTGTATTCATAAGTTGGGATGTTGGGATGAGAACAAAAGTGCCTTTGAAACTGCTACCGCCATAATATGTAAACATATTCACGTTTCGTATAAAGTTTACCAAGTTTGCTACAGTCACCATGGGAAGTTGATGAAATAACACATTCTAGTGGTATTTATATTCATGCTAAAATCATTGCTCTTAAATTGTTCATGATGTTACAATGACTGTTACGGATGCTAAAACTGCTAACATGAAATAATATGACAAAACCATTAAAACATTAGTGACTGATTGTCTATGATGGCTTATGAAATGAATATGAAATATTTTGGAACTGAGGAACATCACGTAAATAATCTTTGCAAATATCAAATCATATCCATTGACCATCGCCAGATATATTTGTATAAAAGAACAAAATGACAAGAACCCTGGACCTCTACTTGAAATAATCCTTTATCATGAGAGCAGAGGTATCTAATATTCTTGAGATTGGATATACACAAAATCTGAAGGCAATGATCACTCAAGGTGCAAATTACGAAATTTCAGAATTAAGTAATTCTGAAATCTTTTATAACATCTACAGTGTTGTCTTATTTGCTACAACCACAAGTTCTTATGTCAGTGAACGAATTTCATGGGTCGCTAAATGAGTATTTGTGAAGATCTTCTCCCGTTAATTTTTTTCTTTATATCAAGAAAAAGGGTTTCTGATACATTAAGGATGCGCCCATATTCCAGTAAATCATGTCATGAACACAGTCAGCTACTTATCACTTACACATCCCACAAAGAATACAGGTATGTCAAGACCGAAATTGGAGAAAGAATATATGGCAAATGGCAGAATGAGAGAACAGGTAACTTCCACAGCAGTTAATAGTTGCCATTTAAATGTTACAATAGGTAAAACAAGGATCTCAGTATTATTATTATTATTATTATTATTATTATTATTATTATTATTATTATTATTATTATTATTGTTGTTGTTGTTGTGAATAATCATTTTCACAGCTTTCCTGTTTGGCCGTGTTTATGTCGACAGAAGAATTGTGTTATCACCTTGATTACCTGTACCTAAACAATTACTACAAGCTCAGTGTCTTGCAGAGTGATGATGATGCGCATCAGTTGAAAAGGCGCTGAAAATCAATTCTAATTCACGTCAATTTCTTTTTCTACTAAGACCTGTAGATATTCATTTCACTTGTTTATCTTTTTGTTTTCATGTAGATATTCATTTCACTTGTTTATCTTTTTGTTTTCATAGTTTTGATATGATTTTGTTGTATTTTTTGTATATTTCTTTACTGCTCTTCCGTCTTTCCTTTCTCTGTTAAATGGTAACTTTTATTTACCTGTTTGCTGAACCATTAATTGTACTTTGTTGGCTTTTTATATAATTAAAAATAATAATAATAATAATAATAATAATAATAATAATAATAATAATAATAATAATAATAATAATAATAATAATAATAATAATAATAATAACTGGTTAGGAATTGAAATTCCCAGTAACACTCTTCATTAAAGGTGTGATTTTCTTCTTTTTTTCGCCTTACTAGAGGTCATTAC
>JANJGK010000008.1:61897791-61902791 GCA_039081455.1 Macrobrachium rosenbergii
AAAGTAAGAAAGAAGGGCCAAGACGGGATCTCAGTTTGCAAGACTAAAGGAATCACCAAGGCAGGAAAAGGAAAGAAGGTGAGGGAAAGAAAAAGCAATTGTTGGTCCCAAGGGACATAGATTTGTTCACATGAACATTTGTGGCACTTAGTCCGATTCTTGGTGGTGGCTCTGGTGATGACACCAGAAACTGAGTGGTGGGGAAGTGCCAGTGAAGTTGGTACTCTTGGTAAGTTTTGGTAGTTTTAGCTTCCAGTAGCAATTTAGCAGATGGGAAAAAATGGCACTCAATGGTGTGTAGTTTTGGTTGGAGAAGTCAGGCGGAATACGCCAGCTCTGTTATGATTCAAGTTTTTCGCTAATCATAACAAAGGTCATCATTGAGCATGGATGTGTGTTCAGAAAGAACAGTTTTATGGAACAAAGAGTGCTAGGTTTTGTGTTCGGAAGGAACAGGTTTTATGGCATGAATAGTGCGAAGTTTTGTGTTCAAAAGGAACATTTTTTATTAGGGGTCCCATAGGACGTTGGTTGGTTCACGAGGAACAGGGTGGAGTGCTCAAAGAACACTGGTGGCACTCAAAGGTGTGGACTCATCCCGTAAGATCGAGTGTGCAGTTTGGTTGCTCCAAAGAACAAGTTTTTTGTTAGTTCCAAAGAACAGGCATTGTTGGTTCTGAAGAACAGACTTTGTTATTAATTCATGAATGGACTAGGCTGGCTGTAACATGGCAGTAAGTGTTCTGTACAATGCAGTTCTTGTGTAGAGAAATTGGGTTTAGGTTGTTCTGAAGAACATTAAGAACTTGCACATGGGTGAAACCGGTTACTGTACAAGTTGGTAACATTTTTTGGTAAAGTTAGATGTGTGCTGATGGTGCGAATGATTAACCACAGGCTACTACTGGTAATGGGTTCCATAGAACATAATCCTGCGATGCAAACATGTGCAAGAGGTAGATTAATGAGTTCATTGGTTTTGTGAGTCTGACAAACTGGCTCGTAAGTTGCACCTGACAACCCCACATCAGAGAGAGCCGTGACAACATCGTAATGAGAATACATGCACACTCAGAATATTTCAAAAAGGTATTTTGGTTAAGTTAAAAGTTTCTAGCAGAGTCCTGGTAAATGGCTTTATTCTTCATAAGGTTTGATAATACAGGTCAAGGTTGTAAAGTGTATAGTTTGTCCCCTACATAAATTTCACAATGTTAAGGTTATGTGGCATGAACAAATAATATTTTATTCGCACACAATATGATGTGTGATACCTCCCATTTAAGTATACATAAAATTACCAGCAAGGATATATAAATCATGATAATGCGATATTTCGCAATTTCTTCCACTAATAATGAATTTAAACGTGACTTGTGACAGCGACATTTAAGATAGCGAGTGACGTTCAGTGGCTGAGTGGTGAACTCAGCTGTGGAGTGTAGTGCAAGTGAGGCATACTGCATCCCCAAATGACCTTCACGTTGTCTTTAAAGGAATGTGATTATTACTCGCTTTCTTCATTAACATAGGACACTTCTTCACAAATATGTTAAAAGTATTGTTATGACTGCGCGTAAGATTCAGCAAAATAAAAATTAACTTTAACAAATACAGATGTCGTAGAAGAAATAAAATCATTAACTGCGAGTTGGTTACTGAGCAGAGATGCAGATAGAGCCGAAGCAAAGGGACTAGCTGACTGCCTAGCAGAGGATGCCAGATACCTTTTCATAAATAAGGCTATCGTTAGTTTTCGAAGGGAATTTTGCACACTCCCAGAATTATAACACTTATCATTTGTTATCACTTCACTGCCTAGCTATTTCCTACCCACTGGAGACACGTAGTCTCAGGACAACATGCACTAAGGATAAATACAGCTAAATACATGCATGCCTGGCAATAAGGTCTCTCTCGCTCTTTGAATGAACTCAGGCATACGGCGATGTTTTTACACTTGGATACTCTATGTACATCTATAACATGACACTTATGTTGTAATAAAAAATTCAGTGAGAATACTTTTGTATACTGCTGTCCATGAGTGCCAAAGTAAGTTACTAAAGGGGATATGAGGCTCCTTATGATCGTAAATGTTCAGACTTAGCATGCAAAAGTTGATTAGCTATTCTGTTGAGGTTAGGGATGAAGTTGCAATGCTGCACCATGCAACATCATGCAAATGTTCCAATATCCTAGCAAGGTCACCACTTTTACGGGCCCGGCTGGGGGTAGGTCTATCTAGTTCTAATCACAATCTAAAACACATCTGACTGACTTGGCCAAACCCATAAAAAGAAGTAAGTTAACAGTAAATTAAATGGTTCTTAAAGAAAAACAAGATTCCACTAATTAGATTATAATTACACAGATCAGAAGGATATTACACATGGAATTCCTCACTACCTCCTTGGCACTGCTATTACGTTAGTCACTAATCAAGCCCTTTGTTGGCCGAGTTGGTTGAGCTTCAGACCGTCATTCGATGGGCCGGAGTTCGATTCCTGCCGCCGGCTGATGAAGAGTTAGAGGAATTTATTTCTGGTGATAGAAATTCATTTCTCGCTATAATGTGGTTCGGATTCCACAATAAGCTGTAGGTCCCGTTGCTAAGTAACCAATTGGTTCTTAGCCACGTAAAATAAGTGTAATCCTTCGGGCCAGCCCTAGGAGAGCTGTTAATCAGCTCAGTGGTCTGGTAAAACTAAGCTATACTTACTTACTTTTAGTCACTAATCAAATTGTTCCAATAGCAAAAGACTACGACCTATGGTAGAAATTTTTATCTACAGAATTTATCTTAATCTGACATAAATCACACTATTGTATGGGACCCCTTGCCACGAAGGCATATAAATCTTCAGATGTTAATCTTAAGTGTTCTTCCAAGTCAGGAGTTCAGGAATTGGCACCGTGGTCAGGTCGGCAACGTGACCTCCTTGTGGTTAAGGTGACGCAGGTTCGTCTCCCGTGACAGGCAATCAGAGTCTCTTCAATTTCTTGCGTTTTGATGTTACGGCTTCGTAGTTACAAGGAGATCGAAAAAAAAAAGTGCGAAGAATTCGAGAAGTAAAGAGGGCATTGTGGCTATTAGAATTATATATGTGTCTGGTAAAAGTGACCAGTAGACTCTACATATATATATATATATATATATATATATATATATATATATATATATATATATATATATATATATATATATATATATATATATATATATATATATATATATATATATATATATATTACAGAAGGAGAAGCCACGGCCAAAATATACACATCCTCAAGGAACAAGGGAAACGAAGACCTCCATTCTTACAAATTTATTGCCGACGTTTCATGACACATGTCACATTTTCAAGGCTAAAAAAGAAAATAATTTGCACTACAGATAGAATCACGGTATTAAAAGAATTAAAGAAAAAATAAAATATTTAAAATTCACAAAAAATGGCAATGCAGCTTTAAAATTAGGTACATAAAGAAACATAAACAGGATCACAAAAGATATAGGTCAAGGGAACTAAGGCAGACTCACCAAGTGAAATGAAACAATAATACTGACAGAATACAGAAAATAAGCATAAAGAAAAACTAAGCGATAAATAACTGAGTAGACGACAATTGAGTATTTAACGAGGGAACAGTTCTCTTTATGATAATAGACTCTAGGATAGTTAGATCGTGATGGTTGGAGACCCGCCCCACTATCGTAAAATCTTCATCTCTGATGTTTGTTTTGCACCGTACACCATGGTTTCTGATGTTAGAGGCCTCTGGATTTGATAGCTTGCATCCTGTACGGTAGCTTAAACCTCTATGGCAGTCAGTTCGTACCCTAGTAACATTTTTTACAAACAACTTAGAGAAATGTGGAGTAAGAGAGTTTCCTTACCAGTGCTGCCTGCCCCAAAAATGAAATTTTATGCGAGCTTTCCCTTTCTACATGACGACCACTTCTGTAAAATGTGCATTTCCCTAATTCAGTGGGTGTTTCCTGCTCTAAATGTTAAATTAATACCGAAGAATCCTCTAACCATTGGTTCATTTTTTACAGTCAAGGATCGTCTCAGCCCCCTCCTCGCATCCAATATTGTATATAAATACACTTGTCCGCGATGTAATCGCGGAAGATACATAGGATGCACGAGGAGGATGTTGAGGGTACAAATTAACTGTCATAGAGGTTTAAGCTACCGTACAGGACGCAAGTTATCGAATCCAGAGGCCTCTAACATCAGAAACCATGCTGTACGGTGCAGAACGAACATCAGAGATGAAGATTTTACGATAGTGCAGCGCGTCTCCAACTATCACGATTTAACTATCCTAGAGTCTATTATCATAAAGAGAACGGCTCCCTCGTTAAATACTCAATTGTCGTCTACTCAGTTATTTGTTGCTTAGTTTTTCTTTATGCTTATTTTCTGTATTCTGTCAGTATTATTGTTTCATTTCACTTGGTGAGTCTGTGTCTTAGTTCCCTTGACCTATATCTTTTGTGATTCTTTTTTATGTTTATTTATGTACCTAATTTTAAAGCTGCATTGCCATGTTTTTTGAATTTTAAATATTTTATTTTTTTTTTAATTCTTTTAATACCGTGATTCTATCTGTAGTGCAAATTATTTTCTTTTTTAGTCTTGAAAATGTGACATGTGTCATGAAACGTCGGCAATAAATTTGTAAGAATGGAGGTCTTCGTTTCCCTTGTTCCTTGAGGATGTGTGTGTGTGTGTGTGTGTGTATATATATATATATATATATATATATATATATATATATATATATATATATATATATATATATATATATATATATATATATATATATATATATATATATATATATATATATATATATATATATATATATATATATATATATATATATATATGTAATTGTAATAGCCACAATGCCTTCTTAATTTCTTGAATTCTTCGCACTTTTTTGGATGTGCTTGTCACTACAAAGCCGTAAGATCCAAGTGCAAG
>JANJGK010000008.1:61907791-61910291 GCA_039081455.1 Macrobrachium rosenbergii
TATCTTGGTGTAGATGCAGAAGCAGTTGTTGATGGCTTTTGAATTAATGATGATGCCATTGGCGGTTCCGGACCATCACCAGTAGTGCCTGCTGTTGTTCTAGAATTACCTGCTGAGTCCATTTTGAAACGAAAATAACAAAGCTCGACCAAAAATCCTCTATTATATACCACTGGGTCACTTAATGTTGAAAATTTCTGGACAGTTATTATTAAAATATTATTCTTGAAAGACGTCTTCACAGCTCCAGGATCTTTTGAAGCAGTGTCTAGTTCCTGAATCATTCTTGGAGAAATGTCCATTAGATTATAACGTCTTTTTAAATTCTTAAAGACTCCAAGATCCTGCGAAATGGTCTTCAGCTCCTGACAGGATTCCTGTCGGATCCATTTCCCTTTAGGGAAGAAATCCATATATTGTCTTCAGAATAATTTCTTCCACCTCCTGAAGAAACCCCCATTTGGATTATAACGTCTTTTTTTAATTTATCTTAAAAACTCCAGTTGTATGACAGAAGTAGTATTTACTGTGATCCTCATAATGCAGGTGGTTTATAATTACCACATGAGATTAATTAAACACTTCATAAATTCTAAAGGCCAAGCAAATTATATTTTGATTTGAAAAACCTGTACAATATATTTATAAAAAAATGATGTCCTTACGAATCTATAAACGTTTTGTTAATAGCACTCACTCTCTACACATTTTCATCATAAAACATGGGAAAGGGAAGAGAGAAGGGGGAGGGGGAGGTGGAAGGGGGAAGAAGTGGAGGGGAGGGGAAAGGCAAGGTGAAAGTTGAGGGGGAAAGGGGAAAGGGAGAGGAAGGGGAGGGGAAAGGAGAATGGGAGAGGAAGGGGAGGGGGGAAATGGGAAAGGGAGAAGGAAGGGGGAAAGGGAGACGGAAGGGGAAGGGGAAAGGGAGAGAAAGGGGAATGGGAGAGGAAGGAGAGGGGGGAAAGGGGAAAGGGAGAGGGAAGGGAGAAAGGGGAAGGGGAGGGGAAAGAGGAAAGGGAGAGGGAAGGGGAGGGGAAAGGCGGAAGAGAAAGAGAAGGGGAGGGGAAAGGGGAAAGGGGAAGGGGAGGTGGGAAAGGGGTAAGGGAGAGGGAAGGTGAGGGGACAGGGAGAGGGAAGGTGAGGGGACAGGGAGAGGGAAGGAGAGGGGAAAGGGAAAGGGAAGGGAAGGGGAAAGGGGAAAGGTGGAGGGAAGGGGAGGGGAGGGCCACACACGCAACACACATTTTTTCTGCAGAGAAGGGAAATTGTAAACGACCTTTAAAGGAACAAACAATAATTTCAAGTAACCCAGTTCTCATCTCTGTGACGTGACATAAAAATTGCAAGATACAAGATAAAAAATACACAATAAGAGTGACTGGAAAACGGAGTGCGAATCCTGGAGAAACTTTCTCGAAGATTTATTTAAGTATTGCAATATCATTCGTTATAATTACTATCTATCTCCTCTGTCGAGCCATCTTACTGAGGAACGTGGAATTCATATGCATTTAATACAGTTTAAATTCATATATAAATGATAAAGAAAATCTTTAAGTTTCATGACCATTGATTTTTTCACTATCTAAATATCTTTTTTACACTTTATTCGAAAAATGCGTGTGTGTGTGTGCATTTTTCGAATAAAGTGTAAAAAAGATATTTAGATAGTGAAAAAATCAATGGTCATGAAACTTAAAGATTTTCTTTATCATTTAGTATATATATATATATATATATATATATATATATATATATATATATATATATATATATATATATATATATATATATATATATATATATATATATATATATATACATACGCATTTTTCGAATAAAGCATAAAAAAGATATTCAGATAGTGAAACCATCAATGGTCAAGAACTTTAAAGGTTCTCTTTATCATTTATAATTTATATGAATTTAAACCGTATTAAATGTATATGAATTCCACGTTCTTTAGTACGATAGCTCGACAGAGGAGATAGATAGTAATTATAGCAAATATGGCAATACTTACATAAATATTCGAGAACGTTTCTCCAGGATTCGCACTCCATGTTCCAGTTACTCTTATTGTGTATTTTTTATCTTGTATCTTACAATTTTTATGTAAAGTCACAGAGATGAGAACTGGATTTCTTAAAATTATTGTTTGTTCCTTTAATGGTAATTTACAATTTCCCTTCTCTACAGAAAAAAAAATGTTCTTGATAAAGTCGTTCACAGAATGAAATTGAAACCATTCTTATGTAGAAAACGTAACTTCGTTCTCTGTGATTTGTGGACGGCATCTACTGTAATCACGTTCTTTACTTGTTGTTCATACTTTAATTTTTTAAATATTTTGCTCGCTTTCTTGTATAAATACAATTTTCAATACTGTCCTTTATTTCTGTTAAGTTATAACGTAAGTTAAATAAGGTCTGAAAAAGGTCTGATTTCACGGTTACAATCCTTGTAATGCTACATTATCAAATCGTGAAGGATTTCATAT
>JANJGK010000008.1:61912791-61932791 GCA_039081455.1 Macrobrachium rosenbergii
CGTTTGAAAATACCTGCGTATGTTTATACTTCATGTCTTTAAATTTACCTCTTTATTCAGACAAAACAAAATTTTCGAAAGCCATTAAAATCGAGCAAAGAGGAAAAGTTAGACAACCAAATTTTTTTCTTTAAATCCTTTTTATCATTTTGGTTATGTGTAGAGGAACACAGTAGCTTCGAAAAAAACAATAATCCAGTGGCTTCTGGGGAATGTTCTGTTTACTTAGGCGTCCGCAATTCATCCCCCTTGTAGTTAAATTCAGTGGATGGGACCAGTCTTTTTGTTTTGGAGTGGGAGAGAACGAAGAAAGAAGAAACAAAGACCAAAGAGGAATAATAAAGGACCCGGTAATGTGCACGTGGGTATAAATAAGGAAGAGAGAAAGAAAAAGAGAAGTATATTAAAGGTAGAAATCATAACTAAAGCTGGGAAGTGGAATAGAATATTAAAAATGTTGCTATGAACATGAGGAGTCATATAGAACAAAGGAGCGACATTACCAAAAAAATAGATTCAGTGTCACTTTAAGAAAGCCTAGTTAGTAATGTCTGTCCTCTACAAAGCACACACACACAGATATGTACATACGCACACGCACACACACATACACACACACACACACACACACACACACACACACATATATATATATATATATATATATATATATATATATATATATATATAATATATATATATATATATATATATATATATATATATATATATATATATATATATATATATATATATATATATATATATATATATATATATATAAATTAAATGGGCAAGTAAGCTGGCGCGTACAGGATGTATGGGGTATGGGGGGAAGGGTTATGAAGCACGTTAGGCAATTCAATCGCTAGCCATTTAATTATGATTTTCTCTTGCAGGTTATTGAAAAATGTAACATAACAGTCCTTCAACTAGTAAATCACCAGTGAACAGACTTCATATAATTAACTTTAATGATTAGCTTTACGTATCAAGGAAGCAGTGTAAATGTTGTTTGGCAACATTTATTTGTGATCATTGAACTCTAGCAAAAACTGTCCTGCCTCTTTGCCACGGAATTGTTGAATCAGGAGTCAGGACTGGGCCTACGCCTGTGCTGAATGATAGTGGCAGTAATCATGATGATAATTTATCATGATCATATGTCGGCTTACACCCTCTCCTTCTATTTGTGCCGCTAGTATATACCTATATATTCATTTATTTATTTGTCTAAATAGTCTTCAATTCTATTCATAAGTAGAGATCGCCGTAGGGGGTTAGTGCCGACAGTGCACCTCATGTGTTGCACTGTAGACATTACTTAAGGGTTTTTGCAGTGTCCCTTCAGCCCTTAGCTGCAACCTCTCTTATTTCTTATACTGTACCTCCGGTCATATTCTCTTTCTTCCATCTGATTTTCCACCCTTTCTAACAATTGTTTCCTAGTGCAACTGCGAGGTTTTCCTCCTGTTACAACTTTCAAACCTTCTTACTGTCAATTTCTCTTTCAACACTGAATGACCTCATAGGTCCCAGTGCTTGGCCTTTGGCCTAAATTAAATATTCTGTTCTGTTCTTAAATGGAGATGAAGGGGTAGAGGGGATACTGAAGGAAGAGTACGGACAGACTTATGTGCACATGTGATGATGATGATGATGATGTATAGGTCTGGGGTATTAAAAAAACAAAATCCTTTTTTGTTTTGCGCCTCAGTGAAAGTCACGTTGCAAAAGTTCAGAGGAGGGTTTGGAATTTGTGTAGCTGCAGTGCAGGAAAAAATAATAGTAGTGAATAGCTGTTAATCTCTTAAAGGTGAAGAACCTTGATATTTATGGCGACAAGAGTAAAAGGTAAGTTCTTTAAGAATGGGAAACGGTCTACGAGATGTTTGTTTGAGGGGAAAATAGAGCTCTATTTTATAAACTACAAGACAGGTGAGAGAATACAGATCTTTGTGGACAAGAATTGTGAGGGTAAAATTTTTCATGGCAGGATAAAAAGTTTTGATAAAAAATGTATATGGTTAACTCTGAAAAACGAATGAGAATGAAAAGTAATGAGAGCAAGGCCAAGACGTAAATAGATAATCCGACTCGATCAGAATAAGTATAGCATTTCAAATCGTAATGTGGTCGTATAGCCTAAACGGTTTGAAATGCACTAAAGTAATCGTGGCCTAAGTCTTATACTATGACACCCAGGTTACTTCACTCATATTCCATATTGCACTTAAAACACTGCATTGCATTGTGTATATCAACCCAAGGCATAAATGATATAAACTTACTGTTAGTTCAAATGGCGCATTCGACATTCCTAGCCGGAATTAGAACGAAATTGGCATGAGCACAATCTCAACTTCGTAACCCTCATCCAAAGTACACTCCAAGAAATTCTCCTTACATTTAGATATGGATATCTCCCAAAGGAAATCTCCCAAAATGAACTTTAAGATGAAAAGGAATACTTAAGTGGGCTTAAAGGCACTGACAACTATGGCTGAATTCCTTTTTCTTGAGTCCCTGCTAGATACAACCACTGTACACTGCACCAGAGCTGTGACGAGACTGACTTCATGGCCGTCTTTGACCACCATCAAACGTTCGACTAACAACCGAACAAACAACTGTTGTCCAGCAGTTAACCACCATTAGACGTATACTTACAATTAAATACACGAAACAGGAACACACAATGCTTTTCACAACTAAATTACAAACACAACAAAGCATAAAATCTTTCTTCTACATAATACGCATTTCCACTTCACATAAATTTAGAAAGAATACATAAAACTATACCACAACTTGTGGAAAAGTACAATCTCTCTTGTCGAAGTTTCGACATACTCCCATGCAAGAAAAACTTATGCCTACATTATTTACAACAGTCCTGTTCTTATCAGTGCCTTTCTGGTTTCTGCAGCTATTTGAGAAGACCTTCTGCTCTGGCAGGTGCTTGACTGCATGTCTTCTGTTGCAGGGTTAATTTCCCTTATCTCCTGCCACAGCTCTAAGGGGTATAACTTAATTACAGGTCTCATGTACTGGCTATGGGCTGTTCTTAGAGTAGCCACTCTTGGGACCCTGTCTCACCCCATGTGTAACTCGATCACTTGGCCCAACTTCAACTTGCTCCTTGGCCCCTTGTCATGAATGTGGACTACTTCCCCTATCCTGTGCCAAGAGCCAAGCATCATTCCTACTCGAAGGGTCTCTCTAAATGTTGTTAAATACTCCCTCTCCCATCATTTCCACAGGTTGTTGCATAACTTGGATACAAACAAGAATCTTATCTTGGTTAACTCTCTCCGTCCATAGGTAGGGTCACCAGGGATCTCTTCCCAATTTACTTCTCTTGGGAAGGACTTACGTTTTCTTCCAAGGATCAAATGGTTGGGGGTTAAAATTTCCAATTGATTCAAATCCCTGGACATGTAACTTAATGGCTTATCATTGATGATTCCTTCTGGCTCCACCAGCACCCAGGTCAGTTCCTCAAAACTGAATAAGGCTTGGCCTAAAATCTTTTTCAGGCATGACTTAAGAAGTCCTATCAGCTTTCCCCATAAAGCACCAAACCACGCTGCTCTCACTGGAATGAACTTCCCGTTACACTTTATATCTAACAGATGTTCTTTTACCCTGGGATTCTTCAACATGGTCTTAAGGTATTCTGATACCACTACAAATGTGGTGGTGTTGTCACTCAACATGATTGCTGGGAAACCTCTTCTGCTGCAGGATTTTCTTAAACTCATGAGGAACGAGTGAAAGGACTGGTTATCAACTAGCTCCACATGTATGCCTCTGGTTATTGGGCACGTAAATAAGATGATATTAACCTTCTCAGTGTAGTCAACTCCTGTGGTATTAAAAGGATGCTTACATTGCACCCTGAACTCAGGTAATGGAGGAACTATATTGGGCCTATACAGCCTTGCCCCCATCCTCCTACAATTAACACAATCGTGTAATATACTCTAGTTTATTGCCTTCTCTGTGGGATCCAGAACTCCAGCCTGACACTCACCACAGTTGAATTTACACCCATATAAGCATTAGCATCGTGACGTTCTTCAATAATTACCTGAGTAACATAGCAACTCTTCGGCAATAGTATAGGAAACTTAGCAGCTTCGGGTAAATGTGTGTGTTCTAGTATGCCCTTACACCTTATTACCTTGTTGTCCAGGTAAAGATTCAACTGGTGTATGAGAGCTAGTTTTGGTTTTCTTACCCCCTTCATCAAACTCTCGTATTTCCCCTTGGAAAAATTCAAAAATCGTAGGATCCACTCTGTGGTCCTATAGACTTTTTTTAACATTGCTGAATCTCTCCCAATTCAGCAAGTGAATATTACAATTCAGGTTGTTCCCTATAGTGTTGACCAAAACGTTCCCTTCCCTACCCTGTGCAAGTGATTCACCAACCCATGACCTCTCTATTGGCCAAGAGGAATTCTTTAGCAAAGGGGGTTCCTCCCACCAGAAAGAACTGTCCAAAATCATTTCTGTCCTTTTCCCACATGTCAGCCAGTCACTGGGATTATCATCTGTAGGCACATAGGACAAGACCACCTCTGGAAATAAAGAGTTTATTTCTTGTAGTCTATTTTTCATGAACACAGGGAGAACACTTTTCAATACTAACCAACTTAAGGCGACTTTACTGTCCAACCAAAAGAACAGTTCTACAAACTCATCTTTCTCAAAGGATTCTTTAAGAAATTTGGCCATTCTTGTGCTAGCAATAATGCCATCAACTCAAGTTTTGGAGCAGTTAATTCTTTAATGGGTGCTACTCTTACCTTTGCCGCCATTAAATAAGAGTTTTTGTTCTTAACTCTACAGGCTACACAACCATATGCTAACTCACTGGCTTTGCAGAATATGTGTTAAGAGTCCCCCTTTCCTAGGCTAATATTCCTAGGAAAGGAAATAAAGACATTTTTCCAAGTCTTCGGATAACTCAACCCATTGTTTCTGTAATGGGTCTTGGAGTTGTTCATCCCAATCCAGTTGTTGCTTCCACAAATTCTGCAGGTATATCCTTGCCCTAATAGTAACAGGTAGAAGTACTCCTAATGGATCTCACATCTGTGCAACAGATCTCAACACTTCCCTCTCTTAGTCTGGCTGGACTTATTTATCTTAGTCAGATGTAATGTTAAGGTATCTTTGTCTCAGTTCAGACCTAAGACCTTATGAGCTGTTTGTTCTCTGGCACTAATCCCATATGCTCTAGCAATAGTTTGCAATAAGGGATTATTACTTGTCCATTCATTTAGATATAAATGTTTCTGCGCAAATATCTTGAGAAAATACAGAAGTTTTCTTATTTGAAGGGCCTACTGGAAGGTGAGGCTCTAGAACTATACTAGGTTTTTATGGTTGGAAGATCCAACATTTATAACTGAAAGAATGGACAAGTAATAATGACTTGTGCATTCTTTCAGATATAAATGTGCCTGCACAAATATCTTATTTGCTTCAAAGAAAAATTTACCAGTTCATTATCATCACTGCTAGTGAACTGCAAGTTATCTACATCTAGTCCTCTTTTTATCCTTTCTACATCACCTTCGACCATAGATAGGTGTTTCTTAATTGTTGCATTCAGCAGAAAGGGAGAACATGTAGCTCCAAATAAAACAACTCAAAACCTATATATACACCATCAATTCACTGTTAGGGTCTGTTGGATCTTCCAACCATAAAAACCTAGTATTGTTCAAGAGCCTCACCTTCACGTAGGCCCTTCAAATAAGAAAACTTCAGTATTTTCTTAAAATCAGTACGTTGGCGTACTGATACTTCATAAAGTTCCCAAAATGAATTCCATTTCGATACATCACAATCGAAATGTTTTGGGTCTAATTTAGGTAAC
Organism: Macrobrachium rosenbergii; assembly: GCA_039081455.1. Taxonomy (NCBI): domain Eukaryota; kingdom Metazoa; phylum Arthropoda; class Malacostraca; order Decapoda; family Palaemonidae; genus Macrobrachium; species Macrobrachium rosenbergii. The sequence goes on from JANJGK010000008.1 coordinate 61,918,684, forward strand.
TCTACACTAACTTTAACAGGCAATATCAGTGCACTAGGTTCACCCTTCACAGCTAGAAGATTCGTAATGGAGGAGTTTAATCTATGAATTTCATTTCCTACCTTTAGGCTATATTCAGCATGATTCATAATTTGGTCAGGTTGTCCTCCAGGATCTGTTAGATCTAATATGTCATCATCCAATTCCTGGATTTTCTGCAAATACTATTGATACCACCTGCATCAGTAGAGATTTCAACCTTATTTGACCAGTTAGTTATCACAGAATTAAACTGCCACCCCCCCCCCCCACCCCATCTCCTCTTTAATCCTTCCATGTCAGACAAATTAGCCTATAATTTACCAACACCAAATATATAATTTTTTTTAATACTAAAAGAGTGTACAAACAGCCAGCTCCAAAAAATATGTATACTGCACCAGTAAATATAATATTTAGAAGTTGGCGACACCTCTTCAAATTAATCAATGGTAGATCACTACCGGCTATATTATATATATGTGCCCTTGGCTACACACATACATAATGTACATCAGGGTTTTATTTCAAGTTAAATTTCACTGAAGTATCTTATCCATTTCAGGCTAGGTTAGCACGTGACTAATTTTAAAATTGCCGCCACCATCAGCCGGTCACGTTTTCATGTTTATCGCCAAGTAACACAACAACCCTTGAAATTTCATAAACTCTAGCTATACAGATCGCTGCTTTAACAACCAATCTCTGCGATCCTGGTCACAGTACCAATTTATTCTGACTCGTTCAAAATAAGTAAAGCATTTCAAATCATAAAGTGATCGTGTAGCCTAAACGGTTTGAAATGTACTAAACTAATCGTAGCCTAAGTCTTTACTACGACACCCAGGTTACTTCACTCGTATTCCATACTGCACTTAAAACACTGAATTGCGTTGTCTATATTAATCCAAGACATAAATGATATAAACTTACTGTTAGTTCAAATGGCGCATTCGACATTCCTAGCCTGAGTTAGAATGAAATTGGCATCAGCACAATCTCGACTTCGTAACCCTCATCCAAAGTACACTCCAAGAAATTCTCCTTACATTTAGATATGCATATCTCCTAAAGGAAATCTCCCTAAATGAACTTTAAGATGAAAAAGAATACTTAAGTGTACTTGAAGGCACTGACAACTATGGCTGTATTCCCTTTTTCTGAGTCCCTGCTAGATACAACTACTGTACATTGTACCGGAGCTGTGACGAGACTGACTTCATGGTCGTCTTTGACCACCACCAAACGTTCGACTAACAAACGAACAAACAACCGATGTCCGGTAGTTACAATTAAATACATGAAAAAGGAAAACACAATGCTTTTCACAACTAAATACAAACACAACAAAACATAATACCTTTCTTCTACATAATACACTTTTCCACTACGTAAATTTAGAAAGAATACATAAAACTATACCGAAACTTCCAGAAAGGTACAATCTCTCTTGTCGAAGTTTCGACAATAGATACAAAGTGTTAGGGTGTACCCACGCTACAGGAAAGCATGTTGTAAACACTACTGCACAGATATCACAAATAGGCTGAATATAAATAAATGACTTACCATTAGTTCTAATCAATGCTATATTCGATTATCTAGTATTGTTCTTCACTCACAGTCGTTGACTTACTTTCAATCTGTTGTGATAAGTAAGAGATAAATGGCAGCCTTGTATTTACGACATGTTTTACTGTAGTGTGGGCAGACCCTCAGCTGGACAACTGTACCAAATATGTAAACAAGAAAAGACCTCGTTCGACTGAGGACCTTTTCACTAGACACGACAATTAGCAATTCAAAATATTTTCCGAAGAACCACGTGAGGGATGAGAGATTGTTTTGAAGGCCGTGCTTTCCTATAAATTCTGTCTCTTGTAACGAACTGAAAAAAGAATTTGTCATGAAATTTTCATTATATAATCGTGAGTAAAATTCTTAAAATTAAAACTGAACACAACCTGGCATTTTGAGTTTGTGAAAAGCATGAACATTTCATTTCGTTCGAAAGTAAATGGCGTATTATCAATCTCCGGTAAAATGACGAAATGTGTTAATGTGTTTGTGTGTGTGTGTGTGTGTGTGAGAGAGAGAGAGAGAGAGAGAGAGAGAGAGAGAGAGAGAGTTGGGACAGGGTGCAAGTTAGGAGGAGGAGAGTGTCATGAGCGATTACACTTTAAAAGAAAATTATTTTCACTGTAGCGTACAAACTTAGTAGAAGTCTACTTGTTTGTTGTTTATTTCTTTTAATATCAAATTGTTTGGAAACGGAACGGAAACGTAGCATGTATTTTTCAGTAATTCAACAATCCGAGGTAAACTTTTCTTGAGCGACAGATGGTATGTTATTTCGAATGGTTTATAGCTGAAATGACAATGTCTGAGATGCAATAAATTCTGGGATTTGTGTTATCCCAAACTCGGGAAACACACAAGGCTTAATATTTTATGATGGTAAGAAAATGGCAGAATCTGTTCCAGAATCTTCTGCTTGTTTGTCAATACTGTATTTTTTTTTTATTTATTTATTTATTACTTTGACTCTTAGGCAGCAGATATATATGCATAGACCGAACCTATTCGTCCTCTACTCCTTCTTTCTGGATCTTATTATTTTTTCCTCACATTTTCTAGCGAAAGATTTTCTATTCAACAGACGTCGCTCCCAAGTTCCTGACTTGAATTCTCGGTTGATGTCATCTTTGTTGCCATTGTTCTTGGATGTAAGGCTTTACGTTACCCGCATAATCCTGGTACTCTGCACTTTATGGTGGACATAATGCTGTTTTATTTTTTTTACTATTTTTTGTCTCACTTTTAATAATAACATCTGACTCTCTATCCTAAATTATAGAGGAAACAAACGGAATTGCGTGAAGCAACTAAGGAAAACGCCAGGCAAGGGTACGGAAAAATTAACGTGCCGATGTTGAACGTTACATCGTGAGTAGAGATAAAAATATCAAAATACAGCAAAAAGGAAACAGATTCCATTGGATAAATCTCTTTGGGATATATTTTTATGAAAATGTTTCCAACAAAATCCAAACTAGGAAGGAAGAAATGATATTATAGAATAAGTTCCTCGAGAAGGATTTTTATAGTACCTTTCAAGGTGAATATTTGAATAGACGAAAACTCAAAGGAACGATGAAGTCCCCAAAACTTATGCCTTGTCATTTTTTTATTCTATATTTTCTTGCGAAGCCCCACATTTCGTAAGAAGGGTTCCGTGTGTATGGTTGGGTAATAACCATAAAAACGTGAATCGGAAGACTCCTGTTTTCCGTATCTGAATCTTGGACGTCTTTATGCAGACAAGTATGAATAAGCCCCATTGTCAATTCGAAAATATTTATCTTTAATCTAGTTCGATATCATACGACTGGGTAAAAGCATATGAAATTCATTCCCATTTTTCTATGTATTTCTTGATATTGAAAGCATTCCTCACACATGTATTGTAGATACAACGATGATACATTCAAAATAAATTTTCTGTTATTGTTGCAAGTAGAGGTGGTAGCTGCAGCAATAGTAGTATGATGGCTTTACAGGTTGTTAGACCCATTTTTTCTGAGCAAAACCTTCTCTACCGTAGAGTCAAGTATATCTTAATTTAACCAGACCACTGAGCTGGTTAGAAGCTCTCCTAGGGCTGGCCTGAAGGATTAGATTTATTTTACGTGGCTAGGAACCAACTGGTTACCTAGCAACGGGACCTACAGCTTATTGTGGGATCCGAACCACATTATGACGAGAAATGAATTTCTAGCACCAGAAATAAATTCCTCTAATTCTTCATTGGCTGGTAGGAGAGTCGAACGCTGGGCAAACAGCGTGCCAGCCGAGAGCTCTTTCAATGAAGAACTCTCTACCGTAGAGAAGAGCTACCACAGCTGCTGAATACCAAGTACCTCATTTAAAAAAAAAAAAAAAAAAAAATCAAAAGTCAAAATTCTTTATTCCATTAAAAATGGTTATTAAGTACAAGATTAGGTCAACTGATCGGAAATCTACAACGTGCTCCCTTGCTGGGGAGATCAGCATCTGAACCACTGGAAGGCCGGGTATATAACGTATGATTTAGAATAAAGGAGAAGTGTCTTCGCAAGCATGAATGGACTAATGAATCAACTTTCTCTTATGAAATGAACAGCAGATGATGAATGCGAATGATAAAATAAAAAGAGGTTGAAACCTCTGATCGGTTTCAGAAGACGAAAGAAAGAATACATGGCTCTCTCTCTCTCTCTCTCTCTCTCTCTCTCTCTCTCTCTCTCTCTCTCTCTCCCTCTCTCTCTTTCTCTCTCTCTCTCTCTCTCTCTCTCTCTCTCTCTCTCTCTCTGCTGTGCATGATAAGTTGTGCGTCATGAACAATTAATGACAATTTTCATTAGTTAACAGGCAAAGAAATCATAAGAGTACAGGTTTCAGACTTAATTTCTTTCAGTTTAAGCCACGGCACTGAACTACTAACTAGTTGAAAAAGTTATTTGTATAGTTCTTTGCAAACAATAAATGTACAAAAATGAACCATAAGGCAAAACGTGACATGTCGTTCTGGATAAATATTCTTTTAGTGTATAAGAATTTTGATAGTTTATTATTTTCCCTACTGAAATAAATATCTATAAGGGTCAGCTCGCTTGGTATCTGGTAGGAAAAAATGTTTACATGAAATGTCATTAAGCTTCTGTTTTGTAAGAAATAGGGAAACTACGGCTATGATCGACGCAGTCCCCTCTGATAGTTGTGATGGTAATTTCACCTGTTTGCCAAGTTATCTCTTCTAAACTGACTTCCTGAAAAAAAAAAAATGCTGTTTTGATACTATATGGCATATATTTTGAAGTCTGCCTTATCGACTGTATATTCCAAATATGCTTCCCACGAATGATTTATCACAGCAACTTTCGGTTCCATTCAGTCACTATGTAAACCCTCCCCTCTCCCTAAGGGGAGATCGTCTTGCATAAATTTGTTTTGTATTTTCTTCTGGAGCTGCTGCATTGGTATGTGTGCTATATTCAATAATTATGGACGGAATTTTTCCTCAGTGAAATGGCTTCCTGTCATTTGATGAATAAACTTTCACACAATCAAACAGGTTGCTTTTGGGTCATGCTGGACCACAAACTTTTCACATTTTATCCAACGCGTTTCCATTTTGTCCCGCAAAATTACAGATTACTGGTTATGAATAAAAAAGTGACAATAAACTTGCCTACTGTGAATTTTCATCTAGTATGCGTTCTCACTTTTTTTTTTTCCGGGAAATTTGAAAATGCAAAGCAGGTGCATGGACGGCATACTTTTGAAATCACTCTTTGCTATTTGATTTACGGATGCAACTTCCGAATTTTTGCTAAATTACGTAATGTTTAGCTTTTTATGCTTCTCAAATCACATTTTATTTGTTTCGTTCATGTTTTAACTTAAATAACAGAAATTTGCAATGCTCACAGAACAGGAAATATACCTGTACTTGCCGTTCTTACAACTTGGTCAAGCCTACTATTTTTTCCCACCGTTTTTCTTTCTGCAGAATCCTTAGTTTCTTTTTATCACGTATGCACAATTTGTTCATTAAGAGTCTGTTTTGCTACTCAAAATCCATTTAGGATGATCTCATATGAAAGTTTAGTCATTTTGAGTTTTTGATTTCACTCTCCTTCTGACAACATAACAAAAATGGTCTGAAAACTTACATTACATTGGTCACTCTCTTTTTTTATTTATTTATTTATCTATTTATTTCTTTATTTATTTTTTTTCTGTTTCTATCTCTACAGTATGTATTAGTAACAACAATTTCCTTCTCTACAAACTTTGTGATATTGAAGTTTTATAGGATCAGTCTTTTACAACTTTACAGAAATTCTTAACTTGATTGATATTTCATTTTCCTAAATGATAATTGGCATGGTTCACTGAAATAATATGAACAAAGACACGAGCAATTCCCACCATCCTGCACTTAAATAGATTATGATTTTCAATTATTCACCAGCGAGAAACGCAATTTCCAATATCGGAGATGAACTTTATATATATATATATATATATATATATATATATATATATATATATATATATATATATATATATATATATATATATATATATATATATATATTTATATATATATATATATTTTTTTTTTTTGTGGGGGGGGCAACGAGTAACCTCAAGCAAAATAAAACTTAACATCACTTGGCTGGAAACAAAGATGAGTCTGAGAATTCTAAATCCGATGCTAATAATAATAATAATAATAATAATAATAATAATAATAATAATAATAATAATAATAATAATAATAATAATAATAATAATAATAATAAAAATAATAATAATAGATTTCATTTTAGCTCAAGGCCATATACATGGAATATACAAAGTAGAGACATTAACTTACACTTTCTAGATACATGAGATAACATGATAAAAAATGATAAATCAGCAATATCCACACAGTTGCTGAAGAAGTATAAAAAATAGTATTCACGATAATGGTAATGACAGTAATAATACTGAGAATAGTAGTAAAAAAATGATAACAATTAAAAAAAAAAGAGATTACATACAATTAACTTCCAGCTAGGGATATCCTTTATCATTCATTTAAGAAAAAATAAAACAAAATTAATTTAAAGTCGTTCAGCATAATTTTATAAAAGACTGTACTGTTAAGAGATTTGGTATCCTTCTGTTCCATTTTAAACGATCAAATTCTTATATCACTCTAGAATAGCAGATCTCTCTACATAGCATTGTAGTCCATTTGCCACTCTTATGATTTCCATTGGGAACCTATGAATCTGTTATAGTACAAGGTATTATGGTATATATCTAATAACCTGGTTTTTCTGAAGTATTTTAACTGGGTTGTCCTCTTGACAACTTTGGGCAAATCCTGAAATATGCAAATCTTGGTCGCCATTATATAAAATTCAATTTTTTTTCTCAATATTTCTGTAAATTTGTAAGATAATATGTCATATGGGATGTCTATAGCCATGTTTTCATGGACAAGAATTAATATTATGTCACAAAAACCGATATAACACGTGCAGTTCTATTTGTACAGACATTATGACAAATAAAGTTATAAAAATCTTACAACAATACATGAAATTCGACATATTTATTATTGCAAACTGTTCTTACAAATTAAACTTATGCTTGTGTGTGTATTTTTAACTGCCAAGATACACAGCTTCTTGCATCATGTACATGTATGTGCTCCTAATAATTATAGAAAAATTGTGTGTTTAGTTGTGCACTGAAGAAGTAAGGCAACATTCGTTCCAAGCATACTTGTTGAAATAACGTGTGCAAGCAGTGTTGGTTTTATGAGATTATCCACCCTGTGCTTGCCTGTTGGATGCTGCCGTGCTTCCTCCATGTGTGCAGATATTTCATCAAAGTTCTTTTCACCATCTTGAAAAAGGTTCTGCAGCAGGACAACAGTTATCATGCGGAATGCTCTCATAGCCCTTACCCATGCCTTTCTGCTCATAATTCCAGTAAGATGTCCAAACACTGCTCCAACTAGAACATCAAGACCTGTTCCTTCATTAGTGTCCCTATGCATCCCAAGAAAGACATGATTATGTGCATTGCTCCTGGACGAAGTATAGCATCTCTGAACCTTTCTGATTCCCACCACTTGATCTGCTGAGCCACCATGTACAGCTGCATATCAATGGACAGGTTGGTATAGGCCATTCCCTGCTCAGCCAGTGACTCTTTCATGTAGATAAGTGATGTAAGCACTGTATCTGGATGAGAGGGTGGAGAATCTATCAGATGCCCAATTAGATACACTGTGGCACCTTTGGGTGAAGGTGGACCTTGCTCTCTGGCAGCTTGACTATTAAATCCACCCCACTCCATGGAACAGTGTATTTAGCCACTGGGCATCTTTTTGCTGAGCAGACTGAAGGCTCTTCTCCCTGGCACATACACCTCTGTATGGGATTCCTTCTGTTATTGAGATAGCAGGAGGTTAACTTTCTTTGGACCAGTGTAGTGCTGCAGTACAATAGGCTGTGTAATGCTTGGAGATTGTGTCACTCTTTTGCGCAGGCGAGGAATACTAAGGTTCATGACTCCAATCTCAGCACTTCCCGTCACAATGATGCCAGCAGGATTCATCTGAAAATCATGAGCCATGAAATGGGTTTCTCGACGCCTATTTGGAGTTGGGACCTGGAGTTCAAAATTATCAGACCATCCAAACACCGGACCCACTCTCCGAGTCATGCCCATAGCCTGGTGTAGAAGACTGCTGATGTCTCCCACAAATTTTGCAGCTGAATTTCGGAAGCATATCACCTCATCATATGAAACAATGAAACCATGGTCATGCAATAGCTTGATTAAGTCAGAACTCCCATACTTGTGGTGCAGCTTCACAGCTAGGCTAGTGTTGTTTGGTTTCTAGTACCTATAATGTGACTCTGCACAGCTTGAGCTAAACTCAGGGATTTTTGAGTCACTTGGCCATTTGATACTAGTTCTGAAATTATTTTAAGTAATGTTTCACTTTTATGTTTAAGTATGTTGTTGTAGATGAACTCTGCAAGATCATAAACTGCATTATTACAATGCACAGATTTTGCTTCATGTCTGACCTGCCTAATCACTGCTTCAATAGTGTCTTCATCAGCTGAATCTGCTTTGACTATCTTCAAAGTCTTACCCACAAAATTTCTAAACCCAACAACTGAGGCACAACCCTCCACATGTACAACAACAATATCATCTTCTAAATAGTGTGTAAGTTTTGTAAACATATGTTGGTGAGACAGAAGACCTACAAAACCACAGTATGTATCATGTAGTTCAATAGATGTCTACATGCGTAGATACTGATTGGCATACGTGTCATCAATTACCATCTTTAGTGCATCATCATCCAATACTAGGGATGGGTTGCCAAATCAGAATATTTTGGAATTACCATGAATTCATCATAACACTTTTTATGGTATTGTGCATCAGCAGCAGGTAAATCAGAAATAGCCCCTTTCATATGGATTTCAGCTTGTCTGCCCCATTCCTCATTTCTCTGCTCACAGACATCCAAAAGTACATCTTTAAATGCAGGAAGTCCTGGGCGATCCTTGGTCTCGCATCTCACAACTCGTTCCCAGCGGTCAGGGTGTTTTGGATCTTTTGGAACACAATCTTTGCCACAGATCAGGCAATGTTGTAGGAAGTGAAAGGTGGAAAGCTTAGACCCTCTGACCCTGGAGGTACTTGGCTCTTCACTCTCAGAAGTTGAAAAGCCTTGTTTTCTTTTCTTAGATATATATTTTGCTACATTTTGCTTACAGATGTATGCACAATAACATGTTTTGTGGCATTCAACAGTTGCATTTTGTCCAGTTGTATCAAGAATAGCTTGCAACTTTAAATGGAAATGATCACCTCTCTCTTTACTACATTGAATCATTGTGTTGATACCTTGTATCTTGAAGGCTTGAAGAGCTCCCTCCGTACGACAGGATGGAATCAGACAGGATTCACCAGCCATCTGAGGAAAAAGTACCAGCACCATGTAAAATACCACAAGAGTGATTGCACTAAAAGTTAGCACCTTATGTCACCCAACATCACCTTACTAAAAATAGTAATTGCTGACTAAGGTTACATTACATCATTACAAGGCAAATATACAAGCATGCACTATATAGATAATGGATTATCCAAGCAGTGACTACATCTAGACATAAATCCAGACCTTTCATGTTCTGCAGTCCAAATTCTTAAACATTTTTTTTAATTACTATATGATTAAAAGTAAAGATCTGGTTAACCTGAAAGTTAGGTGCATTACCTCTGTGGTTCTCCATTCATGCAGGATCCAAAGGAAACTAGTTTAAGCCACTAGATAAACATACAGGAACTACTTCATGCCAATACTTCATGTTATAGTAAAAATCCTGTAAATAGACATCTTTATGTTAGTATTCAAGGGCAAACAAAGATGATTTCACATTGGTACAGTGCCAGTACACTAAAGAAAGAGTTGCACTTGCTAATTTATTTAAAGTTTTTGTTGTACAAATTCACATAAGGAATTATATCACCTCTTTTAATTCAGCTTCTTACATTGTCACATGTTATTCTTATGTAATGGTACAATACAATTCATGCATAATGACTAATAATAAATAAAGCTGCCTTGACTGTGAGTACTACATTTTTACAATAATGAAAGTGTATGAATTGTCTTGGGTGAAGTTTTGACCATATCTTTTACACAAATTAGCTGTTCACTTACATTTTCGGGTACCGTGAAGAGGGGTATTATCTTCAGCTTAGCGTCTGGTGTGTATTATTGTCACCTATCAAAATGTTAACGAAATCAAACAATATAAAATAAAGGCCTCAAAAGTTTGTTTTTCCTTTGACAGCTATTATATACTTTATATAAAAATTGTTACACCTGATTAGACGATAATAAACGCAGGTCAATAATACCCTCATCGATGGTAACCCATATTGCATTTAGGCATAATATATACCTGCAACAAAATATTTAATGAGTTTATCATGTTCTTTGACCTTAAAAACATAGGAATAGACACCATATTATTTATATTATCATGTATAGAAACAAATATATAGAAGAAACTAGATTTTTTAGTAATGGCGGCCATTATTTACATATAACACGAGTTGCCCAAAGTTGTCATGAGGACAACCAAGTTGCAAAAACCTAAAAAAAAAACACCTTAGGATAGCAAATCTACCAAGAAACCTTGTACTATAGAACATTCAAAGGTTACCCATTTTGGCAAATGGACTATTGGCCACACAGGAAGATTTCCGTTCTTGCTGAAGAATAGCTAAATTATCAAATATTTTAATACATGATTTCGGAAAGACAACATGACAAGATACTCCAAACGGAACAACAAAGATACAAATACCTAGACCAATTTTATCCATGCCCTATTCTGTATACCTCTCTTTCTACCATTATCGATTGTAGGGAATGTGGATCAGTGTCGTTTTATTTAATCCATAACTATTGAATAAGTTAAAATACTAAATAATAAATGAATGAATGAAGGGGATAACAAGAAGAAGAAGAACTGACTATGAAAAACAACAAATATCCAGTGGTCACAGAACTGCTGTAGATATTTAATACCTAAATACTGTCAATCTTGGGCTAAGAAGTAGCGTTAGATTGCTTTTCTTACAGAGAAAATAAGCATAGATTTCGTAATGTCAGCTTAAAGTGTCACTTTGATCATGAATTTTATTCCCATGGAGAATAAAATGGAAAATTTGTTATCAGCTTTTCAAGCATTCCGAGTGACAATGCATATAATGGAAAATATCACAGATGAATAATACTCATTCCATTAAACAACTTGAACTGGAGGTGATACTTTTCAAAATTAATTAATGAATGTGAAGGAATATGAAAAAAAAATCATAACAGGGAGGATGGCACGCAATTAGTGGATGCAGTATGCGGTATATTGCGGCAAGATCTCTAATTTAATGCATTACAGCGCGAGGGTCAGGTCGCAGCAAATGTTGCATGACTAAAAGGCCATCCATTCAACAATAAGGTTATTATGATTCCCCACTCAGCGAAGTGCAGTTTTTATCATTTAGAATTATATTCACAATAAAACAAAAAATAACTTGATTTATGAGAAATGTGGACAACAGAGATTGTCAATATTGCCATATTTTTCCTAAAACCTGAATTTAAAAACCACCAAGTTACTGAGTTGAATGACAGTACTACTGAACTGCTAAAATTATGCTAAACGCTAAGGTTATTTGCCATGTCTACCTGCTTATCGAAATGTATCTAGTCTTATAATAGGACTATATGAAGTTTCAATAAGTTTCCCTTCTCAAATATATATATATATATATATATATATATATATATATATATATATATATATATATATATATATATATATATATGTGTGTGTGTGTGTGTGTGTGTGTGTGTGTGTGTGTGTGTGTATGTGTGTGTGTGAGTGTGTATGTTTGCAAAACAGGCTACCATTAACTTCGAACAATTTTGATAGCAAGATAAGGATCCCTGAAGGCTCACTTTTTCAAATGGAGAACAATATTGCAGTAGTCCAGTAACAGTAGTAAAAAGGCAACAGAACAGTATAACACTAATTCTATAATTCCTCTGAATATAAGAAGCCTTACAAATAATACTAAGCCTATAGACAACATTAGATTATTCGAATTTTTAAGTACTATGAAAAAGAAAGCTTAAGGCACTTAGTGCTCTTAAATACTGAGTAAAAAATCTTAACTCAAAGGTAAGAATATTGCTAAATACAGTAGTGGATTATTCAGAATAATTCGTTACCGTATTATCTGTGCATAGTGAGTCACTGAATTGGAGAACAGGACAATATCAGCTAATCGATAATATATTACGATTTATTAGAGTTTAGTCCCATCTCTGACCAAACCCCTCCCTGGCCCTTTCTAAACTCTTATCATCTGTTGCATCTATTTATACAGCCGAACTGCATGCAATTTTAAAGGCCTTGAAGGAAATTTTAACTCGGAATGTTTGGTTGATATTGCTTTTCAGAGTTATGCTGCAACATACATACATACATCCATTTATATATATGTATATATGTATATATATATATATATATATATATATATATATATATATATATATATATATATATATATATATATATATATATTAATATTTATTTATGAATTGAAAACTCACTTAGGCTACCGAACTGAACAACACACAATGACAAATTGGTTTAATAAAACATGGGAACATCCTGATAGTCAACCAAAAGGCAAATATGGTAATCCTTTAAACTTTTTAACAAAGCAGTCCGCGGTTTTACCTTACTTGTGATACTGATCCAAATCATATAAATTTCATGACATCATTCTGAATAAATTTCACGCAACTCTCATTTTCTTAGGGTTAAAAATTATTTTAGAAAATATTCCCAATTTTATATTCAAAGACCCATGCCATTAGTAGGAAAAAATCTGAAATACAAAAGCCCTCTTCTGATTTTGTGTAACAACATTCTAAAAAAAGTAAGAAATTATAAAAAAAACGCATAAGACTGGCAAAAAACTTGCGATTTTTTAAGCCGCCATTCGACTGAAAGAAATAAAACGTTATATAATTTCCACTGCGGGAATGTGGTACAGATCTCTCAAAATAACCCCTGATATTACACTCGAAGCTACTTGTTTTTAACGAAATTATTTATACACTTTCATGATTTAAGTTTTTGAAAACCTCCACTGTCGTACACGTTTTTGTATACTAATTGTGATATGTACAAAAATTATACTTCAGGTTCCAGGTTCAAAACAGCTTCGTCTTTAATTCAGATGTCGCAAGTTACTCCTGTAAATCCAGGCGCCTTCGGAATTTTGAGAATTTTTTCTTCCACCCTTAGATTTTATTCTTATTGTTTTTCAGTAAATCAGTTAATAAATACCAAGGATCGTGTATTGTCCTTATTATTATGTTCACCTTTACACATAGCAAATTAGCTAGAATATCTTCATAGCTATTTTATCTAGAGGTCATAATTTTGTGAGTTGTTGCAAATTCTAAGGTCATCATTTAATGACCAGTAATTTTTGTACTTAAAATGTTATCAGTTTTTTATTCCTAAAAATTCAAAACAGCAATCATTCTTAAATTGAAATCAGAATGGAATCATAATATCAAAAATTTTAAGTAAACTGAATCAAGTTCTTAAAGTGAAAATAGTTTTTAATAGATTTAACCCCAGGATTAACGTAGACCTCTTTTATCACTCTATGGCTGATCTATGACTAATCACAGGCAAAAAAAAGTGATGAAATCACAAAAGGGTTAGCAAAGCCCAGCCACAAGAGACAGATATGGGTGTCAGGGGATACAAAGGAATGGGTAGGGCGTAGGGCTTTATTCCGAAATCTGATAAATTATGATGAAAGCGAAAAGTAGAAGTAGGAGTCTTCTCTCAATCAGTAAAGAAAGCGACTGCCATTGAAAAACGCTCATTGAATATGCTTCGGTTTCCACGAAC
>JANJGK010000008.1:61935291-61952791 GCA_039081455.1 Macrobrachium rosenbergii
CTTGATAGTTACTACATTTCCTTAAAGCTTCGGGTTTTAGACCTATGAGGAAAAGAAAGATGGAAATTGAACACAATACCACAATACCAGCAATAGATGACCCTCATATCGAAGTGGAATTGAGAAATAAACTTCGTTCTCTACTTTCAAGGTCGAAAGATGGAAGGAATCAACTTTCCAAGCAGTGAGACCTGTCGTAGCCTTGTAAAGCAAGTCACTGATATTTTTACAATAGGTCTAATATCGGGGTGTTTACAATAAAAATGCATTGCGCACAAAAACTATTACACTCACAAAGTGCCACTATAAAGAACTTAAAATTTTATTGATAGACGGATGTAAAACTCCAATAGAATAGATGAGAAAGATGTAAAAACACCAACTTGGGAATGCTAAACCGTTTGGCTGCTTCAGTAAGACGGTTCTTTCACGCCAAAAATGCAGGAAATTCATTGCTTAAAAAAAGAAGAAAAAAGCCATTAACGCTTTTTGAGAAGTATATGAAATTAGACTTGAAACTCAACTGAACAAACTTTTGGTTCACGTTAGTGAAGAGGATAACTTGACACTTGTCGAAAACAGTGTCCGCTGACAGTTTCTCATCCACTCGCTACTGCAAGCCTCTCAAGGTTGATGATCACTCATGACACCAGCTCAAGAGTAAAATGACTTCCGTAGATTAAAAAAAAAAAAAAATGTTAGGAAAAGGGGCTTGTTAATTACATTCCAAAAAGTTGTAGTAACTGAAAGTACAGTAATGAAAAAATAAGAGACATTTGATTCTCATCTAAATAAAAAAAAAAAAATTGTTACGTAAGATAAATGACGAATTCACACACATTAAGAAAATGGCGTCTCTTCTAATGTTATGAGCAGTCCGTGCTTGAGCATCAGGAAATTTGAATTTCGGTGGTTAATTTGAATGGCATACTGTAACTTTAAAATTTCATCATTTCAAAAAACAAACCCAGAAAGGCACCCATCCGGAATACGAGCTTTCAGAAAAACTAAGTTTCACGGCTGTATTTTATACCGTTATTGCTCCACAGACATGATGAGTCACTTACCCGCCCCACCCACCCGCCCTCTAAAACATCCCCTGAACGTCAAAAATCGGTATCTGGTTCTCTGGAACGTCTCAAAAGCGAAGAGCCTATGCTTGGGCGACTGAGTAAGCTCAAGTGGCGCCAGTGCTCTTTAAGAGGGCTTAACGGATTTCGATGAAATTTGACAAGATTAGAGACTTTAGTGGGAAACCTCAAAAGCCAGAGTTTCATCCCGGCCGATTGAATACTTCAGTTACAATGGGCCAGAGTCGGCTGGGCTTCACTAACCGCCAACTGCCGTGTCGGTTGATCTATAGATTTATATTTGTTCATTCACTGACTGTAAACTGTCCAATATTTACCTGATTGGGAATGCATTTACGTCCCATGGATATATCAAACCAAGCTTGCATTCATGACTCCCAAATTGGTGTCTAAAAACATTTATATTTCGGTGTGGTCTGATTAAAAGGCATTATCCAATATTGACACGCCACAAGCCACCGATATGAATTGAATTCTGTTCAGCAATGAATTTGCGAGATCAGATCACGATTGAATCAACTGGTGAAATGGAGTGCACGTATTCAAATGTACTTTCACATTAGAATGAAAGGGGCAAAAACAATATTCTGTGCCCAATAACAATACATCAGTATGATACCATAACGTAATATAAATACATAAAATGAAAAATATATTTCTTTGCCATGCACATGAAAGTATCAATATGTACACTATCCGCATACTGCAATAACAATCTCCCGATGAGTACAAAAGAGCTATTGTCTATACAAAGGCCATGTATAACGTGTTCCATAATACGCACACATATACGCACACACACACACACACACACACACACACACACACATATATATATATATATATATATATATATATATATATATATATATATATATATATATATATATATATATATATATATATATATATATATATATATATATATATATATATATATATATATACATATACATATATACATATACATATATATATATATATATATATATATATATAGTTCATACATATACATTAAATATATATATATATATATATATATATATATATATATATATATATATATATATATATATATATATATATATATATATATATATATATATATATATATATATATATATATATATATATAGGCTATGTGTGTTTGTGTGTTTCTCTTATACAATTATTGCTGATTTTCAGAATTGTATGGTGTATGTTATTTAATTAATGCGCCTATTTTATGAATTATTTTGTGTTGCCCTTTATGATAAAGCTATTAATTTCTTATTTCCTAGTCACTACTCTCGTATGTTGTCATTTTCTTATTGCTCTTCTTTCTCTGTGCATTATCGTTTCCATCATTTCTTTTTTATTCGTTCTCGCAATTTCTTTATATTGCTGTTGTTCATAAAATCTGAAAAATACTACAACATGGAGTGTTTATCATTGGGGTATTTTCTTGAACGAGCATTTACTTTAGTTGTCGAAATAAATCTGTCCACATATACGATTAGAAACTGAGTCGAGTTTATCATCACAGTGACATTTATCGCTAGGTGCCTAGAGAAGAGAACATCTCTTGCCTCAAGTAGGGCGGCCTAGCTTCCACTTGGCTATCTTACATCTCATGATAGCCTTTGTTCCCGTCACTAAGTTCTGCGTGCCTTTCTTCTTGCTGCTTCCACTTCCAAGTCCCTTTGGCTTCTGGTGGATGAGAGGATGTATTATGATGGGGTTTGCACATTAAATTGGATTTCTGTAATTTTAAGGCTACAACTTTCACCAGTAATTTCCGGTATGAATACTGCGATTGCTTGTGTCATTTAATCGACAGTGAGTTTCCTAGCATGCACTTCCGTGTATTGCTGAATGATGGCCCTGGTTTCTGTGATACCACAGGTCTTCCCTCAAAGTAGTCATATGACTAGTGCAAGTAGTCGGGAGAAATCATTTCCTTTGAGCATGTGAATTTTTTGCATCATGTTGGTCAGGACTAATTTCTCTTTTGGTGAGGCTGTTCTGTTTTTTCCTCATCCATCTCGTTAAGTATCACCAGATCCGCAAGTCTGCCTTTGTAGTCTAATTAAGTGGTATGAACTTCTCCGGACTATTCTTAGGATGGATATTGATATTCTTTGGATGGATAGTGATTCACGCCTGAAAGCAGTGCTATGCTTCTGCCGGAATGCTTTATAACTTCCGAATTTATCTTTTTTACGTTAGATTTCGCAATCCTGCCGTCCTTGTGAATCTTAGTAGCTGCCATAATTTGTCATCTGTAGCTAGCTGATTTTGTCAAATTCAACATACATCTAGCACCTCTTAGACCAATAAATAAGCATCCTTTTCAACAGGTACTGATGACCTATGTCCTTTGTTCATTTGAGCACCCTTCGCGTGCATTTAGGGACATCCTGATAATTGTGGGTTTGGAGGTAAACGGTAGTACTGAACACGCTGCCTTTTTCTAACCCATGGTATCTAGACAAGGAATCTTCTCGCCCTGGCTCTTTTTGAGGATAAATCTCGGATAAAGTTTCGATGAAAGTTTTTCTGAAGACAATGAGAGTTGTCTTTGCCATTAAAAGTCACAGAAACACCATCTATGCACCTGAGGCAGATATTAGAATTTCGGTGGGTGTTCTGAATATTTTTCTTTAAACCTGTGATGTGCATATTAGCAAAATGGAATGTCAGGTGATGGGATCCCAATAGGAGTCTCTTATGTTAGTTTCCAAATACCTATACATGTCAACAGATTCCATTCTTTCGCTATGCACATTGTTCATTTGTTCCATTTTCCTTATGTTCATTTACTTTTGTTAACAGATACTGTAGATATTCTCCTCTTTTAACCAATATCAACCTCTTCTTTACTCTCAAACTTTTCTCTTTACTTTACCCTTCTATTCTGTGCCATTTGAAAGCATCGGTCATTCCATAATACACTCACAATAGTGAAATAGGGATATCCCGCTACTTTCCACATGTCTCACTTCCAATCTCGTGCTTCATGCATACCTCCACTCATAAATATATTAAACATCCACCTAGATGTAACCAAACTTGCCTCAGATCTACTATATACTGTAACAGTCACTCTCCTGTGAACATATTGTAACATACGGTATGTGTTCACTGTAAAAATTTCTAATTACTCATGATAACTTATCCTCTATATAGTACAGCATTGGCAAGCTCAACATTGCCTCTATTTATTCTATCATAAGGCGTATGTGTCTACATCTATGCCATGAACGGATTTTTCCTTTCGCTTTCAAAATTTTCACATAAATTCCCAAATAAACAACATGCATGCACCGTTTTGTCTAAAACATAGTGTTTTTTCCTCGTTCATCATTCTCTCGTGTCTTCTTTTTTTTTTATTTTTTTTAGGTATAGTCCTACCATACATCTTCCCTGGTATACCAAGCAGCATTATGCTCATATACGTCTCACAAGCACCTTTATCACCTTTCTTTTAAACAATTATTCATATCGACCACGCCATTAGAACAGATAAACAGCATCTCTCTGGTAAGCTCTTCAACTCCATGTGTGTATTTTTTACCGTATTCATTGCCTCCCTGCATAATTTAGGGTCATTTCAGCAATTTTCTCAAATATAACACCAACTTTTCCATTATTAAGTCATTCAGTTCTGCCTCTCTTTTAAGCATCATTTCCAAGATTTATTAAAAGATATTAGCTCCATCCACACAGGACGTTTTTCTCCTAACACAGATGCTTTTTATTTACATTTTTTTAATTCTGAAATCCACTTGTTCTTTAACCTTGTACTGACATTTCAGTATAATCTTAATTACAGCTACAACCAGATTTTCATCCCTAATTCTCCAGCTTGAATCTTTTATTCATCTAAATAATAAACACTTATACCTACGGCTATTTTTTTAACATCCATCAGCTTGCATTTCAGTGAACTGTGTTAACATATAACCTAGGGAACCATTTTCTTTAACATTTCCTTTTATCCAAGTGGACTTATGACCATCCTCCTTTGGAAAATATGTTTTTCTAACAATCTGGCCCTTCACAAATAACAGATTGAGATTCAGATTCTTCCTAAATATTCTGTTTCGTTTTTATACTTCCTTGAACCATATACACTTACTATTGAAACTTTTTCACATATACACAATTAATATAGTCCAAAAACTAACACTAAGTACTCTTTCAGTCTCAAGTCTTCGAGACACTAAAATTGCCACTCCTTTCCTTGCTCTGCGCCTTTCAGCTAACAAAAAAGCTTTTTTGTCATCCCTTTCTTACGTGCACGCTCGCGCACATACACACACACACACACACATAGACACATTGGCTTTTAACCATTGCAAAACATCCAGCTTTTCTCTCTACTCAAAACAACTATATATACAATTCTTTTCTCCACCACTGCTTCCATGCACATTCAAAGGACCTCAAAACGTACATTTTTTTTCTAATTTCAGTACGGGTAAACACTGTAAACTAGGCATTTGGAGACTTATTTCTCCATAATTACACATTGAACAAGACAAAGTTTTTAATATTCTAGTATCTCTCCAACTTCATTGTTTACGATTGTTATAAAAAAAATTTGATGAACAAAAAGGGAAAGGGAGTCATGCAGTATTACTGATTTTTTTTTTAACTACGCAACATCGTTCCCATTAA
Organism: Macrobrachium rosenbergii; assembly: GCA_039081455.1. NCBI lineage: Eukaryota > Metazoa > Arthropoda > Malacostraca > Decapoda > Palaemonidae > Macrobrachium > Macrobrachium rosenbergii. The sequence goes on from JANJGK010000008.1 coordinate 61,941,045, forward strand.
GAATGCAGGTCAAGACAAAGGAACATGCCATTGGAGTCTGTAATTAGAACTGGAGACAAAGGATGCTGAATGGATCCATGGTAGTAGGCAGACAGACCGACTATCAGAAAGGCAGATAGACAAAGGCAGAGGAACTGTGGGAGGAAGAGAGGTGTTTACGAAAATTATGCAAAGAGGAAATTTCTGCACGTATTTAGCGGGATGGCTCCGGAGGAGCAAAAAAAAAAAAAAAAAAAAAATGACACTAAGTGGTCACAGCTGCATTCATACTTTAACGGCTGAATCGAGCACGAATATCCAGTAGTGTGGAGAAAACATCCACAATACTTGTCTCTCCATACACCTACATAAAAGTATCATCAGCAACATGTTAATTCCTCTACATAAACTGCACTAGTCATCGTTTGTCCTGCATATACTAGTGCTTTCTGACTATAACGTCAACATTCAAACTTAACTTCCTTGCAGTAATTATAGATATATTCTACCAATAATTAGCTACTCAGGAGTGGTAAATTCAAAGAGCGACAAATCACTCCTTCGTTAATGGATTACTTGGTTAGTGGAGGATGAACACCTGTGCAGATTTATTCATAAGTCTACCAAGAAGGATCATGAAATGGCTTGGTATCTCTTCCTGCACACCTCGCTCCCCTTTTCTCTATCTTGAACAACTCCATTTCGGTCTACATGGATATTTAGGACGTGTTATTCCGGCAACTCTTTCATGCTAACCTATAATTGTCTGGCATTTCTCTACTTCCTAGCAATATTTTTTAATCGTACACACTTTTCACGTACTGTTTTCACTATACTGAACGATCTCAAAAGAGTCAGAACCTTATTTTAACCTATAGTTACTTTCTTTATCACGTTGCAGGTACACTCGGCAACAATGAAACAGCGACCTCTTCAAAATGATTCGTTTGATATGGAAAACAAGAAGTATCTCGCAACTTTTCTAATGCGTCCCGTGTTTTAGTGGTTATTGTTTCAACTTCTCTCTCTCTCTCTCTCTCTCTCTCTCTCTCTCTCTCTCTCTCTCTCTCTCTCTCTCTCTCTCTCTCTCTATATATATATATATATATATATATATATATATATATATATATATATATATATATAATGGAATCGCAAAATAGGTAAATTAAACAAATAGGATAGATAATTATTTATTTCAGTTATGAGTGAAAATATTGAAACAAAAATTTACTTATTGCACCTCTTACAACCTTTCAAAAATTAAGTTCTCGTCTCTGTAAACTTAAATAATCCTTTTTCCTTCTCTCTCTCTCTCTCTCTCTCTCTCTCTCTCTCTCTCTCTCTCTCTCTCTCTCTCTCTCTCTCTCTCTCTCTCAGTAATTTACATGATCTCCCTTTTTATCTATTACTTTTATCCAATCGCCTTGACATAGATCCGACTAGACTTCCACAAATGTTTTCATAGTGTGTAGGCCTACATAATTCCCACACCGATTTAGCATGCTTGATTAAACCAGTTTTATTCTTGGCCTTACTAGCATCCAGTGGCTAACCATTTTTGCCCAAAGATTTTCTATGGGATTTAAATCTGGCGATTTAGAAGGCCATTTAATTCTTATAATTTCAGGATGATTATTTAACCAATCTCTTACTAATCTTGAATTATGGATGGGGCAGTTATCCATAACAAGATATATAGGTTCCGGTTCCTGGATCAGCTGCGCCCTAACGGTTGGTATCAGTACTTCATCCAGTATTTCAACATATTGTGCACTATTCAGTCTTTCTTCAATTTCAATAAGTTCCCCTGGTCCACTATCTGCCATCCACCCCCAAAGTGCTGCTGTTATTCTCCCACTCCGTCTTGTTGGCTGGATGTTTTCTCGGTCATATCTATTGGATAAGAAAAACACAAATAAGTAATTATATATATATATATATATATATATATATATATATATATATATATATATATATATATATATATATATACAGTATATACAAACATATATATATATATATATATATATATATATATATATATATATATATATATATATATATATATATATATAATGTAATTCTAATAGCCACAATGCCCTCTTAACTTCTGTGTCTGGTAAAAGTGACCAGTAGATTCTACATATATAAATATATATATATATATATATATATATATATATATATATATATATATATATATATATATATATATATATATATATATATATATATATATATATATATATATATAACCAAGTTAGGCCTATATGTGATTATTGCTCCTTTGATTAGGCCTAGCTTTGTGTGTGTATATATATATATAATATATATATATATATATATATATATATATATATATATATATATATATATATATATATATATATATATATATAACCAAGTTAGGCCTATACATAATTATAGCTCCTTTGATTAGGTCTAACTTTATATATATACAAAGTTAGGTAATCAAAGTAGCAATAATCACGTATAGGCCTAACTTGGTGTTTTATATATATATCTATATATATATATATATATATATATATATATATATATATATATATATATATATATATATATATATATATATATATCACACATTACCACAGGTGAAAAATAAGAAATGGGGTGTAGGTCCTGACCGGTTTCGACTTTATTTCCAAGCCATTGACGAAGGACTGATACAGAGTGTGAGAAGTCACAAATATATATACTACAAGAACAGTACTGACGAACGTACACAACCGTTAGAGGCTCCATATCCCCACTCAGGCCGGTGTCGAGGTAGGAGTGGCCTTTAAAACTCATTTGGCTAAAAATCACAATAGACTCTCAGGGGACATTGCTGATAAACAGACCATACCCCACCTCAGATCCACACCTGACAGGTGTCATGGAGGCGGAGTTTGGAAACTCATTAACATTACTACCCTCGTACTGTGTTTACAAATATGATAATCCTATTTTCATACATCTCTACTGCCTACCTTAAAGTTTAAACAATTTACAAATTTCTTTTGATATTAAAGGATCAAGTTTATACATCCCTTGACTGATATTCATATTATGGTTGTAACTTTCTTTTATGAAGCTAGATTCAATGATGTTCCTTTCCAGTGCATTATTAGAATATACAATCCTTTTTGCCCCTTCCCAGTTGATAGCATGATTGTTCTCACTAACATGTACAAATATACCACTGTTCCCTTGTGCATATCTCACACATTTCTTATGTTGTTCAATTCTTTTTTCCAGTGCTTTCCCGGTTTGGCCAATATAAAAGTTGTCACAAGACTTACACGGAATTTTATATACACACCCTTTAATATTGTCTGGGGAGTTCTTGATAAGTACATTTTTCATTGTTGTATTGTTCTTAAATGCGACATTAACACCAAAATTCTTAAGAAGATGAGGGATATCTTTCATACTATTATTATAAGGCAGAACAAGCAAATTTTTTGTGTTGTAAGGTTCTTTCTGGTTTTGATACATAGTCTTTTTTGCCGCTTCAAATGCACTGTTTAATACACTATCAGGATATTTCAATTTTTTGCCTGCATTCCTAATCTTATCTATTTCATCATCAATATATTCAGGGCTACATACCCGTAATGCTCTTAAAAACATAGATGAAAACACTGACTTTTTAACCTTATTGCTTTGTCCAGAATAGAAATGCACATAGGAAGAAATATTAGTGGGTTTTCTATACACACTATATTTAAACCCACTACTATTTCTTCGTATGAGGACATCCAGAAACGGTAAGCACCCATCATTTTCCATTTCCATCGTGAATTTAATTGATGGTACTAATTGATTTAACTTAGCAAAAAAGTTTTTTACATCTTGGTTCCCTGGCCATACACAAATTATGTCGTCAACATACCTAAACCATGTTACATTACGTGGGATTATGTTGTTTAATATCTTCTTTTCAAAAAATTCCATATATAAGTTACTTAACACTGGGGATAGAGGGTTTCCCATTGCCATACCAAAATTTTGTGAGTAAAATTTACCATTAAATTCAAATTTACAATCTTTTACACATAATTTAATCAGTTCAATTAAAGTACTTTTAGAAAATGGGATATCCAGCTGTGTGTTCTCTAGCAATTCAGATAAAAACGCCATCAGATCATCTATTGGCACCTTTGTGAATAGTGATACAACATCAAAACTTACAAGCCTGGATTCACTATTAATCTCTACACTATTTAGTTTATTTATCAGGTCCACATTATTCTTGATATTTGCATTTGAGATGGTACCTACTAATGGGTTGAGAATATCTACTAAGTACTTCGCTAGCTTGTATGATGCGGAACCAACTGAACTGATAATTGGCCTGGCAGGAAAGTTTGCTTTGTGAGTTTTTATTGTACCATACATGTATGGTAGCGATGGAGGGGTCACATAAAACTTCTTTATAAGGCTTTCGTTACCTTTTAACAGGTTTTTCACTTTCTTATTGAAACCACTATTCCCGATAGACAATGTGAATAGTGGTTTCAATAAGAAAGTGAAAAACCTGTTAAAAGGTAACGAAAGCCTTATAAAGAAGTTGTGTGTGACCTCTCCATCGCTACCATACATGTATGGTACAATAAAAACTCACAAAGCAAACTTTCCTGCCAGGCCAATTATCAGTTCAGTTGGTTCCGCATCATACAAGCTAGCGAAGTACTTAGTAGATATTCTCAACCCATTAGTAGGTACCATCTCAAATGCAAATATCAAGAATAATGTGGACCTGATAAATAAACTAAATAGTGTAGAGATTAATAGTGAATCCAGGCTTGTAAGTTTTGATGTTGTATCACTATTCACAAAGGTGCCAATAGATGATCTGATGGCGTTTTTATCTGAATTGTTAGAGAACACACAGCTGGATATCCCATTTTCTAAAAGTACTTTAATTGAACTGATTAAATTATGTGTAAAAGATTGTAAATTTGAATTTAATGGTAAATTTTACTCACAAAATTTTGGTATGGCAATGGGAAACCCTCTATCCCCAGTGTTAAGTAACTTATATATGGACTTTTTTGAAAAGAAGATATTAAACAACATAATCCCACGTAATGTAACATGGTTTAGGTATGTTGACGACATAATTTGTGTATGGCCAGGGAACCAAGATGTAAAAAACTTTTTTGCTAAGTTAAATCAATTAGTACCATCAATTAAATTCACGATGGAAATGGAAAATGATGGGTGCTTACCGTTTCTGGATGTCCTCATACGAAGAAATAGTAGTGGGTTTAAATATAGTGTGTATAGAAAACCCACTAATATTTCTTCCTATGTGCATTTCTATTCTGGACAAAGCAATAAGGTTAAAAAGTCAGTGTTTTCATCTATGTTTTTAAGAGCATTACGGGTATGTAGCCCTGAATATATTGATGATGAAATAGATAAGATTAGGAATGCAGGCAAAAAATTGAAATATCCTGATAGTGTATTAAACAGTGCATCTGAAGCGGCAAAAAAGACTATGTATCAAAACCAGAAAGAACCTTACAACACAAAAAATTTGCTTGTTCTGCCTTATAATAATAGTATGAAAGATATCCCTCATCTTCTTAAGAATTTTGGTGTTAATGTCGCATTTAAGAACAATACAACAATGAAAAATGTACTTATCAAGAACTCCCCAGACAATATTAAAGGGTGTGTATATAAAATTCCGTGTAAGTCTTGTGACAACTTTTATATTGGCCAAACCGGGAAAGCACTGGAAAAAAGAATTGAACAACATAAGAAATGTGTGAGATATGCACAAGGGAACAGTGGTATATTTGTACATGTTAGTGAGAACAATCATGCTATCAACTGGGAAGGGGCAAAAAGGATTGTATATTCTAATAATGCACTGGAAAGGAAAATCATTGAATCTAGCTTCATAAAAGAAAGTTACAACCATAATATGAATATCAGTCAAGGGATGTATAAACTTGATCCTTTAATATCAAAAGAAATTTGTAAATTGTTTAAACTTTAAGGTAGGCAGTAGAGATGTATGAAAATAGGATTATCATATTTGTAAACACAGTACGAGGGTAGTAATGTTAATGAGTTTCCAAACTCCGCCTCCATGACACCTGTCAGGTGTGGATCTGAGGTGGGGTATGGTCTGTTTATCAGCAATGTCCCCTGAGAGTCTATTGTGATTTTTAGCCAAATGAGTTTTAAAGGCCACTCCTACCTCGACACCGGCCTGAGTGGGGATATGGAGCCTCTAACGGTTGTGTATGTTCGTCAGTACTGTTCTTGTAGTATATATATTTGTGACTTCTCACACTCTGTATCAGTCCTTCGTCAATGGCTTGGAAATAAAGTCGAAACCGGTCAGGACCTACACCCCGTTTCTTATTTTTCACCTGTGGTAATGTGTGATAAATGAATCACGTACAAAAGTGATAATAATCATATATATATATATATATATATATATATATATATATATATATATATATATATATATATATATATATATATATATATATATATATATATATATATATATATATATATATATATATATATATATATATATATATATATATATATATATATATATAAATATACACATACACACACACAAAGCTAGGCCTAACCAAAGGAGCAATAATTATCTATAGGCCTAACTTGGTTATATATATATATATATATATATATATATATATATATATATATATATATATATATATATATATATATATATATATATATATATATATATATATATATATATAATCAGAAAGCTACAAACGTCCTTTAATAACCAATTCACTCTACCTCGGAAATAATATATTTTCATATATGTTACCGAAGGGGAATTTTTTAGTTGATAATAAGTCCACCGTCCTGTGGGGTGACGGAACGGTGGACTTATTATCAACTAAAAAATTCCCCTTCGGTAACATATATGAAAATATATTATTTCCGAGGTAGAGTGAATTGGATATTAAAGGACGTTTGTAGCTTTCTGATTGTATATGAATCACGGTGATGTGATAAATAGTCATATATATATATATATATATATATATATATATATATATATATATATATATATATATATATATATATATATATATATATATATATGTGTGTGTGTGTGTGTGTGTGTGTGTGTGTGTGTGTGTGTGTGTGTGTGTGTGTGTGTGTGTGAGTATTATCCCAGACGTTAGGTCTATTTTCATGATGCAGTATTGTAACATTTTTATAATGCATTTATGATAAAATGATCTAACATAATAGTTGTTTAAATCTTACCTGGTGTTCCGTTGGCGCCAACAGTGAAGACTGCCTCGGTCATCTGAGGGGAAGGTTTTTTCGTCACAGAAAATGACCTTTTTCCAGAATTCATCACCCAAAGGATAGTATTCCAGTGGAAATGAGAGTCTTTCTTGGCGGTGATTTTCTGTCATGAAGGGCTTCTTGGCTGGTTTGAAGTGGTGAATATCAGCTTCATGAATTCTTCTTCGGATAGTCTGGCTTGAAACTTGAAGACCTACTTCCCTCTTTATTGCTGTTGTATTAGACAATGGATGACGACGAGCGAAATCTACTATCAATCAATCTTGCTCCTTGCTAGTGTGGCGCCATCGCCCTGGTCGCTCTCTTTGGTTCACATTGCCACAATCATTTTCCCTTTCTATCCATCGATAAACAGTTGTTTTGTGTATGTTCAGTTGTCGAGCTATATTCGCTTTCGGGACGTTGGCTTTGTGCATATTTATGATAGAATTACGCAATGCTAGAGAACATTGTGCTCGTTTACTATGAGCCATAAGAACTGTAAGAGTAGACGTAATCTCCTTTTGACAGATGATGGGGTTACTATTCTTGAATCATGTTTTCTTTGTTGACGTAACGATTGCACATCAATCAAGGTAAAAACTATGATAATGATGAATGTTTTTTATTTCGAATAGTAGACTTTAAAAATATATATGAAAATTATGTATCAGAAATTATTTAAATCCATCGATAATTAAAATAACCTTACAAGTGTGAAATATAAAATTTATGAAATACCTTTTAATTTACGATAATTTCTAATTTGTTCACGTTCCTAAATGAACGAAAAATTTCATAATGTTTCATATTTCTTCTCGATTTTCTTTGATTAAGCAAATAGAAGAAGGATTTTTTTGGTGAAAGGAAAATAAATCAACATGTATATCCTTAATAAAGATATTGCAAAGAAAAAATAAAAAATATTTATAGCATGTATTGAAAAAATAATTAACAGCTTCTTGAGCGAAACTTTTCGGACGAGGTCGTGTTTTCATTGTTGCCGAGTGTACATCTCCATTTCTTAGCGTCTCATTTCTTTATACTAAACATTTTGTTCTATAATATACTTCATTTGAACAGTTTAAGCTTTTTTTCACTCACACTGACACCCACATTTCAGTTCCATAAAGCTATTTGTTGCAACAATTAATGCTTGGGATATATATATATATATATATATATATATATATATATATATATATATATATATATATATATATATATATATATATATATATATATATATATATATATATATATATATATATATATATATATATATATATATATATATATATATATATATATATATATATATATATATATATATATATATTATAAGACTTCCTCTCCTCTTCCTGATCATTTGTAGAGACCCCGACATCTCAAGTTTTCTTTCCTACTCCATTATGAGTTAAGCACTCGTCTTTTACCACTCATAAAAACATACTTCTTGGTTTCAATTCGAATTCATTTCCTGGATTAGGCCAATAAAGTCATAGCGCCAACTGGACCGGATTTAGCAGCAGCAGCCTGCGACCAATCAAAATTCAGCTCGCGTGTTGACTCACACAAGCTGTAGATCACCCCTGTTATGCATACTTGTGTAACATGTATCGTAATTAATCCAATTTTTGTAACTCTCAGTAGATGGCCGCCAGAGCGCGCCTTGAAAAGTCAGAGAAAATAAAACTATGACAATTGAAAAATCTTAGGAAACTATATATATTCAACGTCAATCTGATGGGAAGGTCATAAGACGAATAAATGAATTCAGTAGAAACAGCTATTATTTTCAACGCTACTGCCCTTAAAGAAAGTCTCTTCCATTATTATTATTATTATTATTATTATTATTATTATTATTATTATTATTATTATTATTAGTAGTAGTAGTAGTAGTAGTAGTAGTAGTAGTAGTAGTAGTAGTAGTTATGAAAAAAATATAGAAACTGGGAATGAAGTTGAAAATTAGCCCTTACTAATGATGTTTCTTTAGAGACGCAATTTCAAACAGCTAACATTAACTGCGGCCTGAGACGTTTTCGCAACATTTATAAAAGCTTCAATAATTATTAGAAAAACTTCTTTGTTTAACGTCGCATGCAGAAAATACATTACTTTTTAGACTTCATGGCCAGCGTCCTTGCCAAAACCGAACTAAATCTACAACTCTTACAGGATCTCATCATGTGCACTGCCTTGTCCAAGAATATCTGGATATTTCTGTAAAAGCGGAAGACTGGTCCCGTCATTCATTTCATTCACTGTACGACTGTTTCCGCTGATCTTTTTAAAACTGAAATCACTCTGACACTAAGGCGAATATCTCCCGGTTGCCATCTTGCAGGCTGAGGGGAAGTCCCGTCCTCCTTCCCTCTCCCCTTCAGCATGGAAATTAGCTTTTACCAGCTGGGCTGTATTCGAAGGCTATATGACAAAGAGGGCAATAGAATATGGTATAAGAGCGCGTGCAGAAAATATAGAAACAGTCTTGCAAGAGTTTTTAGAGAAAATGCAAAATGAAGCAGAAAAAGAATGAATAAAAGTATCACACATAAGCCGAAAAAAAAATAAATAAAAAAAAGAAAGGAGTAGGCCGAATAGAGGACTGTATGAAGATGTACGAAACGTTAGAGCAAAAGGAAATGATGTGGTATGGAGAAAATTTAGAAGAGGAAGGTAATGAACTCCCGAGTGTTAAGGAAGGTGTCGTAATTAAAATACTGAATAAAAGGACGAGTATAAAAAAGAAGGGAAAAAAGCAGAGTGCTTTGTTGCAGGAGAGCTCATTAAACCAAGAACAAAAGATCATGTCCTTCCTCAGCTCTGTGAAAAAATTCCTTATTACCTCTTCCCTTAGAATTTTATGCCTCGTGCCCTGGCAACGTGCTAAATTACGAGACTCGAGACACAGCTTGTATTATTCATGGATAACGAAATCTACATACTTTTTTTTTTTTTTTTTTTTTTTTTTACGATGAAAGGGTTTGAAGGTTATTGCCGAAATCGCACTTCGAAAAAACAAATTTACTATTGTGTTTTGTGTGCGGCACACAAGCTGATGATGACATTGCCATACCATCGTAGTTACAATACACATGATCCATATTTGTTGCAAGCTTTGCAAAAGAAAAAATTCTTAAAAGTGTTGCAAAGTTTAAATAAAAGGAGAAGAAATATTATTTCATATACGTACGTCATTGAAGATGCATATTCCCCATATCGGATCAGTTAGGTTTAGCAGACTTTATACGAGGACAATGTTGTTTTCTCCACCACTCGTATTATTTACCACACATTTCGCCTGAGTCGATGTTAGGATTTAGAAACCGACTACCTAACATCAACCGGATGCGCCTTTCGCAAAAACCGAAAAAAACATTGTTGTCTGTACATTTGGAACAGAAGTTTCATCAATTGACTGATCAGAACTATCTTGCAAAAGACTGCGACCTACTGTACAGTAATTACATACACCGGACTACTTTGTTTATACAAATGGTTTTACACGCGTTACTGTTCACGACATCATCGTATCAGATGTTATAATTTTTACTTTCGTATATGCTGCTATTCGGTGCAAAATGATACCAGAAAATGTGACACCTAACATTTGCGTTTATGGACTAATCACCTTTATGAGTATTTGTTCGATGATTCCCAAATTTTCCTTACGAAAATCAAACATTTGCGTTTATGGACTAATCACCTTTATGAGTATTTGTTCGATGATTCCCAAATTTTCCTTACGAAAATCAAACATTTGCGTTTATGGACTAATCACCTTTATGAGTATTTGTTCGATGATTCCCAAATTTTCCTTACGAAAATCAAAGGGATACAGGTGTACGATACTAAGCTGATCTGCTGGGCCGTCCTTTGTCTTTACGATAGCAATGTCATAGTTGGTTTACTGTGTAATTATTTATTCTGTTATTAAACATTCTGTTATTATTTGCATATTAACTTATCACCAATAAAAACAAAATTCGAGGTCAGTGGCATCAGTTTCAGTCCTTACAATCACACTCACACCGCATCCACGAAAGATCATATATGCCAATGATTCGTCCCTCTAAGGAAAAGTTACTGTTCTTATACAGCTGGACATAAAATGGCAAAGGGATTCTTTACTATGCTATAAAAGGTATCATAAAAACGACCCTGACTGTGACAAGCGCGTTGTGACCAGTGTACTTTTAGCACAGGAGAGCTTACTACGGCACATCACGAAATTAGTTCCAAATACCATCATAAAGGAGAATGAAATGGAATATAGAGTTTAGGCCAAAGGCCAGGCTTTGGGACCTATGAGGTCATTCAGCGCTGGAAAGAAAATTGAGAGTAGGTAGGTCTGAAAGGTGTAACAGGAGGAAAACCTCACAGTTGCACTTTGAAATAATTGTTAGGAGAGGGTGGATAGCTAGATGGAGGAAAAATAA
>JANJGK010000008.1:61957791-62000291 GCA_039081455.1 Macrobrachium rosenbergii
TATATATATATATATATATATATATATATATATATATATATATATATATATATATATATATATATATATATATATATATATATATATATATATATGTATGTATGTATGTATGTATGTATGTATACTCATTTAAATACTTGTATATACTATATATATATATATATATATATATATATATATATATATATATATATATATATATATATATATATATATATATATATATATATATATGCATGCATGTATGTATGTTTGTATGTATATTATTTATTTACTCATTTAAAAACTGGCTATATTTGACTATAAATCAGAGGCTGGTATTAATCGCAAATTTGTCAAAAAGGGAATGCGGTCAGGATCTCATTCCGTAAGCCTTGCTGACAACCGGATGGCAATTCAAAATTAATAAACACAGTACTTTTCATTTCCTCGAAAATAACCTAATTGAAAGAATAATGGCACACTCAATCATAAACACTAATTAAACGATATATATATATATATATATATATATATATATATTATATATATATATATATATATATATATATATATATATATATATATATATATATATATATATATATATATATATATATATATATATGTGTGTGTGTGTGTGTGTGTGTGTGTGTGTGTGTGGTGTGTGTGTGTGTGTGGTGTGTGTGTTATAGGTACTGAACACCACTCTGGTCAGACAGTTCTTAAATTGTTAATTACATATTTCTCTTTCGAACACGAATATCAAAACCAGTCTCTAATTTTTTATTCATATCTCTCGATTCTCGGTAAAGAACAATTCCATTTCCTGGAAGAATGACAGCAGATAGGATAATAGAGCACTATGCCTCCTTTAATGTTATCCATGATGTTATAAAATAGAAAAGTTATGGATCCCGATTAATATCTTAATGTCAGCAATATATCTTCATAATCAGATCAGTCGAAAAGAAGAATTTCCCAGCTCCCACGAAAAGAATAAAAAGATTACGGGAGAAAAAGTGACATCTAACCAAAGACGTCTGAGCGGAGTATTTTTTAACATTTCTTTTTGTCAGTCAGATATTTACAGTTCCCGGATATTTATTTTCCTTCACCCTTATACATGTTCATTAAAAAATATGTTACTTTACTTTCAATTGCTATAATAAATCAGAACTTCTATGTAGTTGTGAACAAATTCATTGCATTTTTAGAAACTGAAAGGTCTCACTTTAGATAAGAATAAATCAGAATTTCAAGCGATTTTTTTGGTGGTGGGGCTTTATTGCTTTTGTTGCGTCAAAATGATATGTAACCATTTCTCAGATCATCTACTTAGACATGACCGGCAACTTGACAATCTACATTTCTTTTTGATAAGGATGATGAATGCGAATTGAGAGAATTCGATATTTTTCTCCCCCATCAGTTCTCAATACTTTTCTCAAATCTTTATCACCTGAAATTATTCTCTCTCTCTACCAATCATGGTTACGAGTTACCCTATCTTCCCCTATCCCTTTTTTTCCTAGTGCTTGGGCGATTGCCTAGTCTTCTGATAACATTAAATATTTCCACCTTTAACGCTTGTTCTATCTTGCTACAAGTCCACATTTGAAAAACTCAAGGAACAATATCACGTCATAAATAACGATAAGTTTCGTTGAATCATGTTTAAGCGTTTAGACAAAGACATAATTTTATTGATATCCAGGCTGCCTGCTGTTATAATCAAAAGCCAAAACCGCAGTCGTAGATAGAACAACGGTCAGCGTTAATCTTCAAATAAGTTATTTCATTGGCGTTATAATACCAAAACTTCTATGAACGGGACTTTTAATAAAGAAACAAGAAAATGAGCTATCAAATCTTTTCCAGAAAACGAAAAAAAAGTGTTTTCTTAATTGTCATGGAGCTAAAGAAATTGTTTAAAATAAAGTAGGATCAGCAATTTCCAACCGAAAACTAATTAGGGTAATGATGTCATCTGAGATGGAAGGCAAGCAGATAACCATAAAAAAATTCAAAACGATAAATCAAGTCTTTATTGTACTGGTATTTTGCCATATGCCCTACTAACAACAACAACGCCTCTCGACCTATTACAGATCTCTAATATTTGGGGTGGAAGAGCGTGATTGCCACTGTGGCCACAGAAAAGATGCTCACTTGTCATTTAGATGGCATTTGTTCCTAGTAAGCTATCATCTGCTTTATACCTCGTTATATCTGTACCCAGAACCAGTGGTGCTTCCTAACAAAGCTCAACTACTTACCGCCACCACGGTAGCCGTCCTCAGTAAATAGACAGTCCTGACATACGGGATTACCACTGAGAGAGAGAGAGAGAGAGAGAGAAGAGAGAGAGAGAGAGAGAGAGAGAGAGAGAGAGAGAGAGAGAGCATGCAACACAAATAGACGAGAGAAAATAAAAACATTAGGAAGTACAGGAAATAGGCATAGGCTAAAGTAAATTCGAACAAAGGGATCTTAGAATAAAGAAATAAGTGAACGATATCTGTCAAAACTTAAACCAGTCCAGGTATATGGAGGGAGTATTTGGGAAATTTGGTAAATGCAAAGGAATTAAGCGCTATGGAGCTGAAAGCGGCGAAAGTGGAAAGAATTGGTGTAAAGTTTAAAATGTTTATTGAAGCGACTATAGGACACATAAGGTGGGCAATTAAGGATTGGGGAATGGAAAAATACCAAGAGCTAATGATAATACAAGTTAAATACTGCAATTTGGTGGTTATAGACTTATGGGCAGACAAAGTTTTGCAAGGTAAGTCTGGATGACGTTAGAGTTCCTAAGGAATAAGAGAAATAATTGTTTCATGGCATAAGGTAAAGAAGACAGAGCAGTCTTTAAGTGTTAATGAGTTATAACTACTTTTAACACTAAGCAAAATATATGGCAGGATTTTGATTGAGAAAGTCAAACAGATGATACAAGGATTAATAGCAAAGGAACAGAGTGGGTTTCGATAATGAAAGGACGAATGGCTCAAATCCTTGTAATATGACTTTTAGGTGAGAAGTTTGAGTGAGAAGTTTGAATATAAAGGGAAAGTACATATCAAAGAATCTACAGAGGAAATGTGCATGTTGTTACCAATGTTTTGTATAGAAAATACCTTATTCAGATCGCGTTTAAGTCTTTTTGACGAACACTAAGTATTTGTTAGACTATGTACATGGGAAAACGACTGGTTTGGTCTAGAAGTGGGTCTGAGGTTATCCAGCTTCATGTCTTCGTAGAATGATGCAAGGAACCAGAGAAAGGAAATTACGCTTACATACTCCACTGAAGGATAAGACAATGGTTAGTGAATGGTGTGGAATGGTTGCTGCTTCCAGATGATACAGCTGGTTGTGGGTGGTGAAGAAAAATTTCGTCAAAATAAATGAAAGAGTCTGAAGGTCTTAGCAAGAAGAGTAAGTTAGCTAATGAAGGTAAATGGAAACTAGATGGATTAACGGAGATGGTGAAAAATCAAATATATTGAGTTCTATAGTTATTTGGAAGTAAATATGAGATAATGAGAGAATTGTGTAACAGTAGGCGTAGCACATTAGACCGATAGATCTTACAGAAGACTGGTATGAAACAATGAAAGCCAAGGACAGAATACGTGAGTGGATTGTTGAACCAACCATCTGCATTTCATGGAAATATTCTTAGTTGCTAAATGAAGCCAGAAGTTAAGTAGAATTCTGCTTAATGTTTGTGGCTAATAAGAACAGCAAAAATAGGACAAAATGTTGGTGAAAAGAGAGTATAATTTGGAAGTGCTAAGAGGGAAAAGGAGGAAAACCTAGACATTTCTGGAGACATACACACAACAGAGGCAATGGAAAAGAAGTGCCAAAATATGCATGATGTTAAATACGTAGGGAAGATAGAAATGAATGCCGAAACATTTATAGGAGTTTCGATGCCCTCTTGATGACTGGTCTGTGTACGTACATGAAGCTGTTAATATTGCATGAATTTTCTACACTTGTCTTCCTCCACGATTAGAGACCGTTGTTACATTTTTGAAGTGGGGGAGGAGGACCCTGGCAAGGGGAACTGTTTAATGAAACACACATACCGAGGCACACAGAGGGAGAGATAGACAGATATTAAGAAAAAAGAAATTATGATAGTCATTACAATCTTGAGTGCTTGAATAAATCTATATAAATAGAAATGGGTGTATGTATGTATGTATGTATGTATGTATGTATGTATGTATGTATGTATGTATGTATGTATGTATGTATGTGTGTGTGTGTATGTTCCAGCATAACTCTGAAACGCATTGAACAATTTCAACCAAACTTGGTATACATATGACTTACTATCTGGAAAAGAATACTGTGGGGGTAAGATACCACTAACTCCAAAGGGCACCAAAAGGGGTGGGGGTGGAAATGGCTTCCTTGAAACAGCACGGATGCTGCTCATAGATTTAGTAACTAAATAAACCCTACGAATTTTATTTTATCTCATTTCGGTATACATATAACTTGCTGTCTGGAAAAGAAGACTGTCGGGGGTTAAGACATCACTGGCACCAAAGGGGGAGGGAGTGGGAAGGGGGTGACATGTAAAAATAACCGAAAACGACAGATATTAATGTCGAATCCATAGTTATCGAGGTCGCTGAGATGAATGGTGACACTCCTGATGCCCTTTAAGTCCAAGTTCAGCCCCAATAGGATGGGGAGGTGAGAAAGGGTGAAAAATAACGTTTAAAAAATTACAGATATTAGTGTCTAATCCTTAGTTATTGAGGTTGCTGAGATGATATTAACACTTCCGATGCTCTTTAAGTCCAAGTTCAGCCCCGACAGGAATGGGGGGTGAGAAGAGGTGAGATATAAAATGTCAAAAATGCTGGGCAATGTAATTGAATCAACTATCATAACAGGAGAGGGAGAGAGTCAAAGGGAAAGAAAGTGAGAGAGAGTAGAGGGGGTGTTAAGGAGAAGAGAGAGAGAGAAAGAGAGAGAGAGAGAGAGTTTATAGACTGTCATTCAGAGTTTGCCTGGGAAGCGCCGGGTTGGTCAGCTAGTAATATTAAATTTATGAAATTGTATCGGGAGTCTTACAGAGTACGCAAACAGTAAACATAAGCTTACTATAGTCTTTGAAGAAATGTTGAACACCATACCAAATTTTTCCAGTCACAAGTAAACCCTCTATTGTTTCCTCTTCCAATAATGAATAAGTGAATACATGTTATTGATATAAATAATTGGGCAAAATACCGCATTCGGTTGATCATTGTTTTCATGCACGGTTTTTGCATAGCTTTTTAGTTCGGAGTATTCTAATTGACAAAAAAACTTTAATAACTTTCCATTATTTGCAAAGGACTTTAGTTCACAAAAAAAAATTTTATTTCACTGAGAATGTAGCCAGATTTTGGATTAGTTCGTAATACTTATTATTTTAACAAACCAAACGTTTAAACTACATGTGAGTTTTCCCTTCTTATTTAGTGTGATAAAAATAACAGAGTTGTAGGCATCATCAACATTCTCTCGGTTCTTTTTTATTTCTCTCGTTATTATTACTCTAATGGTACAGCATATTATACCTTTGGGATGCCTTTTAGCAAACTCTTAATCTCGTATTACATATTTTAGTAACTTACTTTTACACCGGAATTTTTCTTCATTATTTTCTCTAAAATTATTGTGAAGCACCAGCGAGAGAGAGAGAGAGGACAGACAGACAGACAGACAGACAGAGAGAGAGAGAGAGAGTGTGTGTGAGTGAGTGTGTGTCTTCTGTAGTTCACCTCATTTGATGCCTGAGAACACTAAGGTGCACTATTAATCATTAAAGGAAATAATTACTGTCTTCAAAGATTATTCCTAATTTACGTTTATGACCTCACTCGGTGACAAAGATGAACTCGTAAAGTATCAGATTAACATTAATACAGTACTGTATTTCAAAAAATGAGAGTTGCGAGGCGTAGATTGTTTAACGAGCCAAGGAAATGCTGCTAATTTTTATTCATAGAGAAAAGAAGCAGAAGTTTTTGTAACAATATTCTGGAAAGGCGGATACCCTTGCTAATAACCTCTTTTGAAGTGTCTTTACGTACATTTGTGTGTGCGTATATATATATATATATATATATATATATATATATATATATATATATATATATATATATATATATATATATATATATATATTGTTACATTCTGGGGCAGGCTGGAAGAATGGGATTTGTTTATTTCAATTAACTGCCTTGAAACCCAACACAAAGCACCCAGAATGTCAGTGGTAAATGGAATGGATAAACTGACTTACCTCGATATCACATCTAAGTAAACAGAAAATTGGAGGTCACCATAGTTGGAGGGAAAATTAACCAGTTATTTACTTTAAACTGAATTTATTTACAAATGAAGCAATAGGGAAATTAAGATGAAAAGGCTGACAGAGTAGCAAGCAAGCACATACAATGTGCAATAAAATTAAACAATGCGTAGCAAATTGTTGAATATAAAAAGGCTACGGTCCTGAAATAGTTTAACACGCAATTGACCATGAAGGTTGTTACTGGTTGAATGATTTTGTGGCTAACACAACTTTTGTATCAAGGGGGGAACTGTCCAGTGTCCCGGACTGCCAGTCAGAAGACTCTTGCACATGACAAGATGGTAGTTAGGCGTCAATGCTAGTTTTTTTTTTCTAGGCAGGGAGACAGACTGTCAGAGGGGCTGGATAACAGGTTCTGGAAGAGAATTCCAGGTTAGTATTCAAAACCCATTGAGTTTCTCTCACATGAACTTAATTATGCATGATGGAGGAATTGATCAATTAAATTTAATTAGCCCGTGGTAACACCATGGAGGGAGTAATCTAATTCTGATCACTGAATTAATTTAACTTGAGTTTTCTAGTCATGGGGGCCCAAAGATTGTTAGGTTTTATTTGTTAGGAGACTTAAAAGTTGGAAGTTCCGAAAATGGAGAGAAATTCACAAGTAGAAAAAGAGAGCTGGTGTACCTGATTCCTTCTGTGCCAGTGCTCACTGCAGTAGATGAAATTTGGCAACAGGAGTCCCGCCTTAAACGCCAACCCACAGAGACGAAAAGGAACCACTCGACACTGTGGCGGTTGGGTACGGATTATGTGGCACCCCTCTCGCAAGGCATCTTGTCTGCTTTGTTGTTTGGCTTGGAGTACAGGACATCAGCGATCTGAAAGCAGTCACACAGCCAGTGAAAAGTCGTAATGAAAATAAGTCTTATAGTTCATCCCTTAAGAGTTAGGATAATTGCCTATTTACAGCCCGGATTGGCCCCTGTGTCCCTAACAACTATCTGACCACCCAAAACATTCAATGGTGAGGCTAAGGAGTGGTACTGTTTTCCTCCCAAATCAGGTGTTTAGGGGGGGTTAGGCCTACTGAAGTTCTCTTCCCTTCCTGGCGTCTCTTCCAGCCGCGCCATTAATTCTACTCCATAGCTGATGGACAGAGAGACGAATTTTTATAAATACAGAAGAATATATATATATATATATATATATATATATATATATATATATATATATATATATATATATATATATATATATATATATATATATATATATATATATATATATATATATATATATATATATATATATACATATATACACACACACTGTATGTTAAGGAACTTCGAAAGAGATTAGTAGCAAGGGTAATCCGCCTTTCCAGAATATTGTTACAAAATCTGCTTCTTTTCTCTGTGAATTAAATCATGTATGCCCCGCAACTATCATCTTCGAAATACAGTAATGAATTAACGTTATGAAAATTTCATATTATCATAGTAATTACACACACACACACACACACACACACACACACACACACACACACACATATATATATATATATAATGTACAAGTATCAGCAGCTTCCAAATCGTATATCCTTTGAATGTTAAAACATCTATACTTACATCAACATGAAAAGTACAATGTTTCAGTTATTATTCACGATTCTTCCTTGTGTAAGTTTAAAGAAATGAACTAAGCATTTAGAAGCAGGCTATAGCACTATAATAAACTTGACTTCCAGTCTTAACTGTATACTGGTTATGACAGTGAATCAGCCTTGCACAGAATAACAACAAAATAACGTCGCAACGTTACATTAATTAATAATAGGTAAAAATAATATTTTGTAATAGTAGGACTCTGATTTATATCTATTTTTCCGCACACACACATATAAATATATATATATATATATATATATATATATATATATATATATATATATATATATATATATATATATATATATATATATATATATATATATATATATATATATATATATATATATATATATATATATATATATATATATATATATATATATATATATATATATATATATATATATATATATATATATATATATATATATATATATATATATATATATATATATATATATATATAGAAAGAGAGACAGACAGATAACTAGATAGATAGAGAGATATATAGATATACTTTCAACTAAAAAGCACAGGAAGCCTATAAAATGTAAATACCCATCATGATATTTTCAGATTGTAATAAATATTCGTCACATGGTTAATTCTGATATTCGAACTGGCCAGGATTTAATGTAACGATTCACGGAGATAATTTATTTTCTATATATGACACTTTCACCACCTACGTAATTTTAAGAAAATTTCTGTAATGTGCTTTGCAACTAAATTATTGCTGAGAACTGGACTGATCTCGTGATTTAAGGAGTCCATTATGGCTACGTCTTTGTTCTCATTTACACGTCTCATTTCACTCGGAAGATAGTTCCTCTCTGAGGTTGGCACCGCTATTTCGCACTTTATCTCTAAGATTTATCCTTTTAGGTCTCAGGCGGATTTTCTGGGGGACATGAGTTGGAAAACATTCTCCCTTCCCTCCAGCCACCTGGAAACGCGAGTTTCTCGAAAATGATGTTTCATGGTTAACTGAAGTTTACTTTGTATAAGTTTCCCTTTTTTTTTTTATTCAGTGATATTTTATATCTTCTTTTTCGGCGTTCTCAGGCTAATGATTTCCGTTTTTTATCTTACCGAAAAAAACACAAGTACGCGAAAAATGTAAAATGAGTATTGCTCTGGAGCGAATTTAAACCAGTACCAACTGCAGCCATGGACGGTAGGTCAGATCTCCCGAACATTTAAAAAAGCTCATAAATGAAAACGCAAAGAACTGTCTAAATACTATCAAAAAGCATTAAGAACTGTATTTTTTAATGTTATTCAAAATAACTCGAACTAACTTTTCTACCATTTTAGATTAAGCGTCCACAAGCACACGCAATATATATATATATATATATATATATATATATATATATATATATATATATATATATATATATATATATATATATATATATACATATATATATATATATATCAAATTATATATATATATATATATATATATATATATATATATATATATATATATATATATATATATATATATATATATTATATATATATATATATATATATATATATATATATATAATGTATATATGTATATATGTATATATATATATATATATATATATATATATATATATATATATATATATATATATATATATATATATATATATATATATATATATATATATATATATAAATGTATATATACATACATATATATATACTGGACACACGCCATAACCTCTGAGAGTATAAGTATAAATCGAAGAATATCGTAAAACGAAAATATTCTACGTGACACTGAACACTTGCAAGAAAGCACATGGGGGAGAATATGAAGAATCAGATAAATACGGTTTAACGATCCCTCGCTTCCTGAAGAAATGCTGTTTATTAGGCTAAATTTTTCCGAATTCTAAGCGATACTGTTGATCGCCTTGAGTGAGAGCCTTCGAGCAATATCGTAGGATCGTTTAACCTAGGTTTTTTTGTCAATTAATTTTTATGAAAGAATGGGGGATCGGACAGTTCTGTTTTATCCTGAAGCTTAAAATCCATCTTATCGTTTAAAACGCAACTAAAGAATAACACGGGTTCCTCTGAAATTAGGCCCCGTAGGGGGTTAGTGCTGTCAGTGCACCTCATGTGGTGCCCTGTTGACATTACCTAAGTTTCTTTGCAGCGTGCCTTCGGCCCCTAGCTGCAACCCCTTTCGTTCCTTTTACGGTACCTCCTTTCATATTCTCTTTTTTCCATCTTACTTTCCACCCTCTCCTAACAATTGATTCACGGTGCAACTGCGAGGTTCTCCTCCTGTTGCACCTTTCAAACCCCTTTTCAGCGCTGAATGACCTCGCAGGTCTCAGTGCTTGGCCTTTGGCCTAAATTCTATATTCATTTCAGTTTAATTCAGCTGTGAAATTAGGAGATACCACATATGAGCAACTGAGTTCAGTCTCATGTGGAATTTATGCTAAAAATCCCAAAAGGACTTCGAAGGAAAGAGATCCAAAGATAACAGTATTTCAAGAGGTAACCTATAACACTAGATACACAAACACATGTAGTCACACAATATACATACATTAACACCAGTGCACTATAAAATAGTTGTCTAATAGTGAAAAGTAATTATTGGACTTGGTTTTGTCTTAGTTTATTTTCTTTAAACTTTAGATTAATGTCAACAGCTTGCGTTTTAATATCTTAAATCAAAACCAGCTTGTTTTAAGGGGGTGGATGCAGTTCACTGGATATTTTCGTAGTGTTCTTTTGCTCGTGTATATATTATTCACTTTACTTGAAATCCTTTTTCTCAGTTTTAAGGGTCAAATACAATACTACGGATATCAATAATATTAACAATATAAAAAAATAACTGATATTCAGTATTATTACTTAAATTCTACTCGGTATTGCAACATGAAAGTATATTTTGTGAACTTTAATTTTTAAACAGTATTTATCGGAATTCTACAATTAGATTATATTCATATATATATATATATATATATATATATATATATATATATATATATATATATATATATATATATATATATATATATATATATATATATATATATATATATATATATATATATATATATATATATATATATATATATATATATATATATATATATATGAATATAATCTAATTATAGAATTCCGATAAATACTGTTTAAAAATTAAAGATAATACACACACACACACACACACACACATATATATATATATATATATATATATATATATATATATATATATATATATATATATATATATATATATATATATATGTGTGTGTGTGTGTGTGTGTGTGTGTGTGTGTGTGTGCGTGCGTGTATATATATATATATATATATATATATATATATATATATATATATATATATATATATATATATATATATATATATATATATATATATATATATATATATATATATATATATATATATATATATACATATTCATGATGTTGCCTTGTAATACGTATATCCTCCTATAATTTTGACATGTTTACTTTTTATTATGTTTTATGTGTAATGATAATGATTGTTGAAGTATCATATTTAGTTTGGCATCAGATCTCAGAAGAACTAATGATTAAGTAACTAATAGCATAATTTAGAATTGATAATACAATTTTAATAGTAACGTAGTTTAGAATAATATCTTTCTTGTTATTGAAAAAGCGTAGTATATGAACACGTGTGTGTCCAGCAAAGGCTTGTATCATTTCAATTGTCATTAGTTGAGATAAGAGAGAGCACTGTGTTTTGGGTTGTGATGACAGGTTTGGATAACAAATGCCGATTCGTCCCATACGAGCTCAAGACAAGTAATTTCATGTTGTTACATGCATTGTTCGAGTCACGTACGCCACTTTTCAAAACGTTTTGCTGGGATGGCGTAACTTTCCTTCTAGAAGTTTCTGCATGGTATCTCGCACTCAAAATGCTTTAATGACGTCACCTCCCTGCTTCTAGAACTTCCCTTCTGTATATCCTACCCAAAATGCTTTAATGACATTATGTAATTGTTTTACGTGTTACTGGAATTCTAAAATCTGTTTCACTCTGATTTCTGAGACCAGTTGATTTGGTTCCCTCTCTCTCTCGCGTTCTTAAAAAGATATTACTTTTAACGTAGTGTTTTGTGGTCACGTATTAGCATTAACTTTTGAGATCTGAATTTAGCAAAGTTATTTAGTTTGTAACGGCGCCTGGTAAAAAAGTGTGTTTTGTGGTAACGCAGCTGCAGCAAGTGATTAACAGAGGTTTTCACAAGTTTGTGTAAAGTAACATGAATTTTACTTATTAATACCATGGTATGATAAGTTAGGAAATTTTGACCAAGTGAAATTGTTATTGATAAATCTTATGTGTATTTTTGTGTGTTTTTCTGTTTGCAATCTCTTCATATTTACACATGTTTTATGTTTGTGATGTAACATTTATTTAAGTAGCATTTTAAATATTTTTTGGTAATTTAACATTGCATACTTGATTTAACATTGCATACTTGATTTAATATTTCATTTATTAAGATTTTCTTTTCAAATCTTGAGTAATTCTTGATGGTTTAAATTTCACTTGATTGATTTAAATTCCTGATAAACTTTTTGTGAATTAGTTTTGTTTTATAATTTAGTTCAAGAATTAATTAAGTGTTGTGTTATTTTCAAGTAATAATAAATTTTTCAGATTATGAATTCTAATTAATTGTGAATTCTAATTATAAGCTTTGAATTAAAAAAAAAAATTTTTGTATTTAACATTTTTAGAAAAACAGTGTTTCATTTATTAATCACCAGTGAATAGGATTGATTGTGTGTGCGTAAGGCAAAGTGATAAACATGTTTTGTTCTTTTAGTTTTGCTAAAGTGAATTAAGACCAGGGAAACAGTTAGAGTTTTTTGATGGAGTGATGTCCTTCTATTCTAGAATATTTCTAGTTTAAATTTTTGATACCTAACACATATTCTGATAAACTTAGTTTGATTTTTCAAGTAATAAATAAGTTTTTTCTTAAGGGATCACTGTTACCTTTAGAGTACTCAGTCGTAATAATTAATGTTATGAGAGTTCAGGTATCTGGCTGAAGTGAGGTATATATTTTTTGAATTTTGAGATTAGTTGTGTAATAACCAGGTACTTGATACTCATTTCATACTTAAATTGCTATCGTCATTCTTGAAAGTGGGGGGATTTAAACTTAATCCGATATGAATAACTGCCATATTATACATTAGCGGGAAACTTCATTAATGTATTTCTATGAATGCGACTCTGGTTTCAGGCGCAAAAATATGCGACTTTTATTATATGTATGTATGTATGTATGTATATATATATATATATATATATATATATATATATATATATATATATATATATATATATATATATATATATATATATATATGTGTGTGTGTGTGTGTGTGTGTGTGTGTGTATGTATATGTATGTATGTATATATATATATATATATATATATATATATATATATATATATATATATATATATATATATATATATATATATATATATATATATATATATATTAATCTACTAAGTTTGGAGAATAAATCAAGAACCACAGACGTATACCGCAATCATCAGTAAGTGGCATTATTTGGTTTACGGGCAAATATACTTTTAATTTTATAGAAAAAAATAGGCACAACACTGTGGATAAATGAAATTAATAAGAAGAAAGAGAAAGTGCGGTGTAGATAAAAGAAATTAATTAGAAAGGGAGAAAGTGCCATAAACATAATAGAACTAGGACAAGTATTTATGGCAGATTAACGTCGCTTAACTCCTAAAGAAAGTTTGAAATACTACTATGGTGAACTCTGCACAACTGCGACTAAATTTAATAAGATTAGAAATGACTTCTCTATGTTTGGAAGCACTCGTATACCACAAATTTCATGTGTAATTCACTTTCTAAGCACCGAAACAATATATGTTAAAATAATTCCAAATCATAACCTTGAACTCATATTTTTTACCTGAATACGACAATAAATGATGTATATTAAACTCCATTCGGGACCCTATGCTAGCAAGAATACTATGTACAGTATATTCCTAGAGACTCCCAAAAACAGTGTCTAATCAAGCTTTGTCAAGTTAAACAAATGGTGTTTGTCAAAAGCAGAATATATTTTCTCTTTTTTATATCGATGACTATATATGAATGGGCAGATGATTTGTATTACTACTTCTACCGTATATATCCTTGTTTCACAAGAGATGGTGCAAACAACTACCAAGTTGGTCGTGATACTAATTATGAAAGATTAAATTGCAGCTGCACTAAACACAATCCAGACACCAGTCATGAAAAAAAATCCCTTTGTAGGCTAGTAGCACCTTCTTTTCTGGAAGTATCAATTTGAAAATAATCCTATAACTTTCATTATGCAATACAGAGCATATCTAATGACGTATCTATATTACTTTATTTAACTGTTTACGGAGGAAATGCACCATTCCCAATATCTTAATAACTCTCCTTGTCCTATTCCTTAGGAAGAGGAAAAGAATCCATATATTTTACAGGCTTCCTAGAACACATTTTTCACAAATCTAATGTTAATGAGTTGAAATAAATTATGTAGTAATACCGTGTTGCTGCAAAGTAAATGATTCTGAGGAATGTATTCTACAAGCTAATAGCAATTGGAACTAAACCGGGGTGGGGGGGGGGACAAAAGAAATTATCAACAATAAAAAAGAAAACAAAACTTAACGAAAAAGTAAAGGGGATTAAGACAAAAAAAAATACAGCGGAAAAATTTTAATACTAAAATGGCAAAGCGTCGAATGCCAGAATATAATATTACAGATGACCACAATTTACCCCTTACATGTTTTTACTGGAGGTTCTACGTTCCAGAAAATGGAGATCGCATAGAAAGGCAGATGATATGCCGTTGCGTCAATAAGCAAATTGCTGTTTCCACCTTATTAGTTAAATGAACATCTACAACAACCATCTCTGATATTTGACAGAGATTTGGTGACTTTCAGGTTCGATATGATCACGTAAGCCATCTTTTTTTTAGAGTATCATGAATATAAGCAAGAACTTCTGACCTATTTCGCTTTGAAATGAAATTTTTTTTAATTGCCTTATTTTCAATATTTTTCCTGCATTTGTCATGTTGCAGTCAAGTACTATATACATTTTCCATTACTATGTCTTAAATTTATAGCCTAAAAAGCAAACTAACTTCCTCTGCACTAATGATCTGTTATTGTTTTTTTCTTCACTCATGGAGACCAATGTGCAGTTGTTTCCATAAGATACCAGCATACAACATTCAGTATGAATTCTATATGAATATATTGATTCCATAGTGTTTTTATATGTTTTTGCAATTGCTTACTTTGTGCTTCTCATATGTCACAAGTATGTATCAATTTCTTGAATAAAACTAATGAAAGTACATACAGTAAACATCAGGAGCCATTCAGCCTTCGATAGTGCAATTAATACTTCGTAATTTGCTTCACTAAATAATGTGCACCATTAAGACGCTACTATTCTGTTACTAGCAATGAAATCGTTATGTAATCTTCACTTTTCCCATAATCTTTTCCTTTACACTCTCTTTTCACTATTTTTTGTAACTTCAAACAGAATAGCATTCAGAAGTTACGTAATTATGTATTTTTATACTGCATATATGCATGCATTCGCAAAGCGCTTTCTGAAATTCGTTTGTTCATCGTGTAACCACTGCTTTTAATTAAGTTACCTTCATCGTTTATGATGAACGCATGAGGAAAGCGGACGTTGTAAGAAAAGAAAATGGTTGGTTTGATTACTTGGACTATTTTGGTTGAGGGATGAATGATCGATGTGACATCACAGGGGCCAGTTTCGTCGTCTGACCAAAGTTGCGTGCTCTCGACACTGCTTTCATCTCTGAACGAAGCAGTTCAGCTGTCTCTTCTTTTTGCATTTCGTAATTTTTTTTTTTTGTTTTGTTTTTTTGTTTATGGTCTGTTCAACTTGTCGGGTATGTTCGTTGGCATATGAATGATTTCTTAAGCATATATGAAAACCATCTTTAATGATAATAAGAGATTATCTGTATGTCCGTGTGTCTGTTCAAAATACACCTGAAGTGGAGCCCAAAATACAGAAATTAATTACTTATGGTACACTTTTCAGTAGATTTGCGCTTCACCATTACTTACGAATAATAATAATAATAATAATAATAATAATAATAATAATAATAATAATAATAATAATAATAATAATAATAATAATTGGAAGAAGAAGAAGAAAAAGAAGAAGAAAAAGAAAAAGAAGAAGAAGAAGAAGGCGGGGGGAGGGGGAGGAGGAATTGTGAATTGATTGCGGAATGGGTTATGTTTACAGATGACGCACAGTAGGTCTGACTGGGGACACTGTAGAGAAGCTGTATGATCTAGTGAAAAAGAAGAATGTGTTTGCAAGAGGTGTAGTTAAGCGTACATCTGACTGTGGTAAGTGTTTCGAATGTTAGTAGAGTGTGAAAAGAAGTGTGTCACAGCATGAGTCAAACAAAGAAGGCACCAAGGCGGAAATAAAAGATTAAGAAACCTAGAATTTAGTTTTCTGTAAAAGAAAGCTATAGAGTTGGCCATTTGTCTGTCTGTCTGCACTTTTTTCTGTCCGCCCTCAGATCTTAAAAATTCTGAGGCCAGAGGGCTGCAAATTGGTATGTTGATCATCCACCCTCCACTCATCAAACATACCAAACTGCAGCCCTCTAGTCTCAGTAGTTTTTATTTTATTTAAGATTAAAGTTAACGATGTTCGTGCGTCGGTTACCGCTATAGGTGCCAACAACACAGAACGTCACAAGGTAGTGGCTGAAAGTTTCATGGACAGCGGGTGAGAGTTTTATGGGCCGTGGCTGAGCATTTCATACAGCATTAAATGCTGTACAGAAAACTCGATTGCACAGAGGAAAATTCAGCGCAATTTTTATTTGTTTTTATGGAGATCAAATTAGAATACACAGAAGGATTATTGAGTCAAATTTCCTCAATGGTGCGGCTGTGCAGTTGTTGAATGTCAACGAAAGAAATCAAGTTGAAGTTATAATGAGGTATTGTTTAGGGAGGATATGTGGCATAGAGGACATATGACAAGAAATATGGATATACCATGGAGTGGTAAAAAATAAAAACGATCGGTGAAAGGGAGCATCATTGTGTTTTACGATGGTTCGGTCGTGTGGAAATAAAAGAGAATACTGTACTAAGCTACTGTGCATTTCAGGGCCGTGTCTAATAGATTTTCGTCGATAAAATCTTTGCAAAGCACCGGATATGGATCGTATCTCGGAAATAGCTATTTGAAGTCACCTCCAAACTGGCAAAAATATGCGGTGATGTCTAATGTGGATAATTAAGGCACTTATCGCAGTAAATCAAAGAAATTTAAAGAGAAACTTAGCTAAATTTAGTAAGCACTCAGAGACAGGCTAGCTGTGACGTAAACTATTACATCAGACGGAAAAGCAGGGTTCCCAGTAGTACAAAAAATGATCGTAGAAACACAAATAAATTGACCCTCTTGTACAATAAGCAACACCTTTAGTAGGAAATGCGATAACTATCGAAATTTTATTTTCTCTATTTCCATCTTAAGTTCTTCACTATTGGTCTGCTCAAGGCGCAAGACCCTGATTCACACAATGCTGGATTAATCTTAAACAAACAACAGCATATCCTTTTACATAATTTTATATTACAATATTTGTTTTTTTTTACTTCATATTCCCTTCAGTTTCAATAAAGTTCAGTATAATCAATGGATTAGTGGATTATAAAATTTAGGGCATAGCCCAAGCGCTTGGACTGTGAATTACGAGTATCGTTCAGAGCTACAATATACAGTAATTATGGTTATATATATATATATATATATATATATATATATATATATATATATATATATATATATATATATATATATATATATATATATATATATATATATATATATGATAAACGATGTAAATTGTATAATCAAAATAACTAAAAATTGAAAGAATTATTAACTTCAAATTATAAAAAAAAATAAATAATAGATAAAACCGGGAATATACAAACTCACTGATAATCACTAAGCAATCCTACAACAGACGTTACTGTCAGTTTCAAGTAAATGAATCGAGCGTATAGAAACAACAAAACTTCCAGTGAGGCACACAAATGAAATAATGAAGGGGGAGTAGTGTGCTATACCAAGTACTGTGGGTTTATTATGGGATTGATCATGCATTAAGGAAGTTAAGGTTAGAACACCTGCTTTATGTTACATTCATTTAGCGGGACTAAGCAGGTACACGGGAACCGGAACTTTTGAGACAGTATTAAGCAACAGAAACTCCAGGGTAACACTGGTTTTCACAGAGTGTGATACTGTAAGACTTGGTGCACATTTCAAGTTAAAAGAAACGTGAATTGTGCCATGGAAAAAAAAAGTTAAGTTTAACCAGACCACTGAACTGATTAACAGCTCTCCTAGGGCTGGCCCGAAGGATTAGATTTATTTTTACGTGGCTAAGAACCAATTGGTTACCTAGCAACTGGACCTACAGCTTATTGTGGAATCCGAACCACATTATTGCGAGAAATTAATTTCTATCACCAGAAACAAATTCCTCTTGTTCTTCACTGGCCGGTCGGAGATTCGAACTCGCGACCAACAAAGTGGTAGTTGAGAACGGAACCCGCTCACCCAGCGAGGAACTATTGTGCCATGGAGCTGTATTACACAATTAATATCCTCATTTGATGCCCATTCCCTTACTGTACTCTACTTAGAGACATGACTCATCGAAGAGTTGGGAGAGAGAGAGAGAATGTAGGTTAGGTGTTTGAGCGTGTGAAACAATATAAGAATTCCATATACTGCTACCATTACTACTACAACTACCAACATCTGAGTCTTCCTTCATAAAGTATATGGGTGGGGTGTCTAGTAAAGTACGTCATTCTACAGTATCAGTGAGTGGGAGGGCCTTCAGTAATGACATTTTACTAGGCTCTACCTACGAGCCTGCTAGATTTATCTAAGTTTCCCTTTAAATTTCTATGATTTACTCTGATAAGTGCCTTAATTATCAACATTAGACATCACTGCATATTTTTGCCAATAGGCTGTCGCTTCAAATAGCTGTTTCCAAAATACGATCCATATCCGATTCTTTGGTAAGATTTTATCGACGAAAATCAATTAGACACGGCCCTGAAATGCACACTAGTGAAAAGCTTATGTAATTCGGAAGTTTTAGGAGGGAGGAGGAGAAGAAGTCACAGAAATGGCTGACATATGAAGCAAAATAAAAATATTGGAAACGAAGAACTTCAATATCCAAGAAACTGTGAAGCGTGTCCAACGTACAGGTGAGTGGTGGAGTGTGTAAGGGTTTTGGATCCACTGCTGTAGATATAAGAAGCGGATACCGTTGCAGAAATCTCCTAGACAGGTTAGTCTACAATTATGTAATTCGAATGTTAAAGTGAAGATCACTATCTTTCCTTTTTGGGCAAATGAATTAATGTAAAAAAAATTAATCTTGAAAAAAAATATAATAAATGGTGACCACTGGAACGTAATTTAATTCCAATTGTTTTTGTTTCGCGAAAATAACGGCTCTGTAACGATGCATGTTCATCATATTTATACAATTACTCCACCAGCAAAAGGTAATTTTTCGCGATACTTGATTTTCTTTTCAAGTGACTCATATACTAAAGCTTCCTTGTTTTGATGATTAACATTGGAACGGACTACTGAATTATCAAGTTTGTTATTTATTCTCTCTCTCTCTCTCTCTCTCTCTCTCTCTCTCTCTCTCTCTCTCTCTCTCTCTCTCTCTCTCTCTCTCTCTCTCCACCTCAACTGTGAGCAACAACGGCTGACTTGAAACTTGGTACTTAATTGACTGCTTGGATCAACAAAGGCAAACTGAATTTGGAGGAACATGCCAATATCGTCGTTCCTCGTTCCATTTGGGAATACGTGGTGGAATTTTCGAGACAATATTGTCCTTCGTAGAACAGTATTGCCTCGAAAGTGGAATATAATAAAATAAATCCTTGCGTGAAGACCTCCGTATGTAAGTGTGTGTGTGTGTATGTATATATATATATATATATATATATATATATATATATATATATATATATATATATATATATACATACATACATACATATATATAGTATGTACATGTGTTTTTCATTGAGCGCATCTGCGTGTGTGTAAGTTTATGATGCGGCAACAATTTAGAAAAACAATCATAGCATATATTTTGGTGAGAAAACACAAAAGCTGAAAACAAATAAGTGTACACACAAAAATACATACATACAGTAAGCTTCACATATTGCATCGGTTGAGTAATATCATCATAATCAAATTGGATCAATGTGTAAGTTCCTCGTTGGCCAGGTCGGTATAGTTCTCGGATAGCACACTGTTGGGCCAGCGTTCGAATCTCTGGCCGGCCAATGAAGAATTAGAGGAATTTATTTCTGGTGATAGAAATTCATTTCTCAGTATAGTGTGGTTCGGATTCCACAATAAGCTGTAGGTCCCATTGCTAGGTAACCAGTTGGCTCTTAGCCACTTGAAATAAGTTTAATCCTTCGGGCCAGCCCTAGGAGAGCTGTTAATCAGGTCAGTGGTCTGGTTAAACTAAGGTATACTTGACTTTTTTAGATCAATGTGTACCTTTGATGATAATACATTGCTTAACGTGGTCGCTTTGTTCCTCCTTTTTAGAATATATTCTCCCATATATGTAAGATTTCTCATATATTACTCTGTCCTGTGTGAAAGATAAACATTCTCTAGAATCAATTTTGATAGGTCGTCGTTGTTGTAAGCTGTTGCTCAAACCTAAGCTACTCAAAACCTAGTACTTTTAATACTCTCGTTTTATAATTTTTCTTAGAATGGAATTTTACGAGAAATTATATTTTCATTCATAGCCTGTGTACTGAAATTTAGTAAAGAATATTTTTACTGATGTGTATGATAATATGTATGTATGTACGTATATATATATATATATATATATATATATATATATATATATATATATATATATATATATATATATATATATATATATATATATATATATATATATATATATATATATATATATATATATATATATATATATATTACCCGACGAATTATTTACATATCTCTCAATATCTCATTTCCACAAGGAAAATTAAAGGCAAGTTGTAAATACTGAGTGGGTTCGGCTTTATTCCTTAGCCATTATAGGACTGATCAAAAAGAGTGGAAATTCACCATTTATTGTGAATTTCCATCACTAGATATCAGTCCTTCGATAATGTCTTCGAAATAAGAGCCGGAACCGGACATGGTTTATTAATTGTCCTTGAGGTAAATATATATATATATATATATATATATATATATATATATATATATATATATATATATATATATATATATATATATATATATATATATATATATATATATATATATCTATATATATATATATATATATATATATATATATATATATATATATATATATATATATATATATATATATGTATATATGTATATATATATATATATATATATATATATATATATATATATATATATATATATATATATATATATATATATATAACTTGCTCTACGGGAATTTCCGGAATACTATTTTGACATTTTCGGAGACTTGCTGACACGACTTTCTTGACATGCAAACTATTGTTTACTGCTAGCAGTATCTCATTTAATCCTTGGCTTCAATTCCCCTTCTTCATCGTTTATTTCAAAGCGATAACGTAAGTCTTATGAAAGACCTTCTAAGAATGATGGATCTGAACTGCAAAGAGGCACCTAAGTTTTCTGTCTGCACCCAAACTCCCCACCACACACACACACACACACACACACACAAACACACGCACTTAAACCATGTTTCTCTCTCATTTTCAAGCTCTCGCACTTACATAATTTTTTGTCTTTCCTCCGGTCCTC
This sequence comes from Macrobrachium rosenbergii, assembly GCA_039081455.1. Lineage (NCBI taxonomy): Eukaryota > Metazoa > Arthropoda > Malacostraca > Decapoda > Palaemonidae > Macrobrachium > Macrobrachium rosenbergii. The sequence continues at coordinate 61,979,838 of JANJGK010000008.1, forward strand.
TCCCAGTTATTCCTGTATTTTATATTGCCATGCAGACCGTCAAAATTTCTTTCTCTCGCTTTCCTCACTTGTCATTATGGCACTTAAAGCTATTACATTAAGCATTCATCTTTTTATCTTCAAGCTAATGCACGAGAAATACGAGTTCCCTTATTAAGAGGATTTAATGCAAATAATATACTATCATTTCCCATAGTCTTTTATTATTTGTGTACCACGTGATAAACTTGACGTACGTTTAAAATTACTATATTACCATGCATTAGGCTATATATATATATATATATATATATATATATATATATATATATATATATATATATATATATATATATATTATGTGTGTGTGTGTGTGTGTAGAGTCTACTGGTCACTTTTACCAGGTACATATGTAACTGTAATAGCGACAATGCCCTCTTAACTTCTCGAATTCTTCGCGCTATTTTGGATGTGCTTGTCACTACAAAGCCGTAAGATCAAAGCGCAAGAAATTGAAGAGACTTTGATGCCCGGTCGCGGGAAACGAACCCGCGTCACCATAATCACAAGGAGGTCAAGTTGCCGACCTGACCACGAGAAGGATAGAAGTCTATTACCTCCTGTACATACATATATACCTGCCGTTTTCAGATATATTTATTAGAGCTGGAGCAGACCCATCCACAACATCGTAGCTAAGTGGGCAATCGTTTTTATTTGTTTTAAGGCTGAAATATATATGTAGAATCTATATATATATATATATATATATATATATATATATATATATATACATATATATATATATATATATATATATATATATATATATATATATAAACGGGAAATTTATCAAGAAAACTTTTAACTTCAGTAAGGAGGTACAAAAATTATAAATAAATCAATCAATAAAGGGCTGGTTCAAAATGTTTATATGAGAGGGTTTAAAAATTCCATATTCTTATTAATCACATAACTATATGAAAGGTGGCAATACCTGAACTAGACGGCTTGCCCTTTATCGTCTATTTCTCATTGAAAAACATACTCCGGTGCATCACCTCCAGTCAAGGGTGGCAGTACGGTACGGTATGGTACGGAATTACGGTACGGTATGGTATTTTTCCACTTTCAAGAATGGTACGAAATTACGGTACTATATTACTTTTTAAGTACGGTATGGTACGAAATTACGTTATTTTTTCCGTACCTTTTCCGTACTCATTCCGTACTTATTTATTCCAATGTGATTGCCTACATCCCGGGTAAACCAGATGACAAATATTGACTTTTTGATAGGGTAACCTAATTTTTTCCCTGACGAATGTTTTAAGATGCAACTTTATCTTTCCAGGAAATGCAAATTTTAAGGAAACTCAAAGGAACTCGACAGACTTTAACGAAATTGGCATTCAGATTTGATGATTGGGAAAGGTCATATTTAATATAGCTAAAAAGATTAAATACAATATACTGAGTCTGAGAGAGAATAATGAGAAACATGCCTACATGGCTACATTAATACACCACGATGTCAGTGGCATAGTGAGACGCACTGACGTCTGTAGTCTAGGTATCTCACTGAATCGGAAAGCAACCCGATCACTGACAATGAAATCTGCAAAGGAAAAAATGTCTGAAGTGAAAGCGGAATTTTTCATCGCACGGTTTGTGTGAAGAAAGATCTTTGTACACGACGTGGACGCCACTTCATTGGAGTTAATTTCCAAGCTATCATCGATGGAAATTTGCGAGTTGTTACTGCTACCGTGAAGGAAATGACAGAACGAGCAACTGGTAAAGAAATCTGTGCAATGCTGGTTGCATGTTTGCACAAACTGGGGATCAAAAACATCAAATCTATACCTTAACAACTGACAATGGCTCAAATGTAGTAAAGGCTGGGAGGGGAGATCATGCGAGAAAAGACACGACTAATAGTGATGATGATGATGACAATGAAAGTAATTATATATGACGTGGATAACCTGCGTGAGGAAGAAATAAGTAAGGTGGCTGAGTTAAATGAGATCGTAAGTGGAGTAGTAGTACATACAGCAGCAGAAGGTGTTGTTTCATACACTTCAACTGAGTGTACATGATGCCATCAGTACTAATGCTCAAATAAAGTAGGTTCTAGGTACAGTACGTAAAGTGGTCAACAAGACACACACACACAAAACATGCGGATAGTCTTCAGACAGAACAAAAAACCTTTGCCAAAATTAGATTGTGAAACTCGATGGGGATCCACGTATGATATGCTAGAGATTGTGGTTGCCAGCAAATCATTTTTGGATCAAATAGCTTTGGCTCGCTTCTACTACTAGAAGACGAATGGGAAACCATTAATGATTTGTTACACAGTCTTAAACCTATCTATGAAGCAACAAAGACTCTTCAACTTCGAAATCTCGTAGCTGGGCAATTCTTAGGAGAATGAATGAAGTGCAAGGTACTGCTCTCCAAGGAATCAACAGTCACTTCACTTGCTGTACTTCACGCTATGGAGAAAAGAAAGGAGGCACTCCTTAATAATGCGGCATTTCTTTCTGCTGTATACTGAGATCCCAGGTTTCCGTGTCTCCTTAAGCAGCCACAGAAGATAATAGCTCAAAAGCATCTGTGCGAATTGTGGAGAAGGATGTCAAAAGTGGAAATAGAAAAAGAGGTAAAACAAGGCAATAATGCATGATGCAATACTTTCTGACAACAACAAAGAACACTGTCTGCATGTCGAGGATAGGACAGGTGAAAACATAGATGTGATTGATCAGCTTTTGAATGCAAGTGACAAAAACAATGAAGCCTGTGAGCGAGTAAGCACTGGCATGCATGACATTAGGCAAGCGGTACAGAACTTTGGCAGCTGTAAGCGAGTAGATAGGAATGTAGACATTTTCAAATGGTGGCAATGTCATCCACATCAAGACTTGAAGAAACTGACCGAAGTGGCAGTGGCTCTTCCTGTCACTCAGCTCAGGCTAGTATAGAGCGTACTTTTTCAGGTTTACGGTATATCCTCGATGAACTTCGGCTAGGACTCAAAGAGGATATAGTTGAATCTATTATGTTCCTGCGTTGCAACACCTAATAAATAATCAAAGGACCAGTTTATGGATGTGAGATTCAATTTTTACTTAAAAGAACAATGAGTGAAAATAATGAATCGTTTCGTTCATCTGTATGTGGAAGCTAATTTTTTTTAAATTATATCTCTACTGCCAAAAAATATTATCAAAAGACTTATGTTTATTAATGTGAATTAATGTTCATTTTAAAAAGTCGGTGAATGATGATAATGAAGTGTTTGTTTATATACCTGTGGAAGTTATAGTCCATTCATAATAAAGTACGAGGTCAATGTTGACATCTCTTTAGTATTTCCTATTACTGTAGCCTATTATAGGTTAATTGCTTTGATTAATTATAATTCTATGATAGAAATGCAAATGTGTATGTTATATGTAGGTTCAAAAGGGCTGCACATGCTAACAGGAAAAAAAAATAATTGCAATTCTAGTTGACCCGCCTCCTTCCATTCTCATTTTGTATGCCTAATAAAGTTTTGCAGCCTTCACCTCTGGCTCTGGAAAGTGCCAGAATGTAATAAAATGGTAAACCTACTCGAGAATAAATATATAGTAAATCTCTCTCTCTCTCTCTCTCTCTCTCTCTCTCTCTCTCTCTCTCTCTCTCTCTCTCTCTCTGACACACACACACACACACATACTCAACATATTTATAGTAATCTCCACTAGCAGCAAAAAAGTTAAAAAGCGCAATATAGTAGCCTAAGTGAGTATTGAAACTGGAGGAGGAATTGTTTGCAAAGATAATATTATTGATTAATTTTCACAGAAATGTAATGGCAGAGGTACGAAATCAGGTACGAAATTACGGTACAAAATTTTCTTTTATCGTACCAGTACGGTACGAAATTACGGAACGATATTTTTAAGCTATCGGAATTACGATATTTTTTCCGTACCGTACCATACTGCCACCCTTGCCTCCAGTATCACTCACTGTTATTTTGAATAGAAAAAAATAAACTCAGGAATTCATGTCCTTTCTGTTAAAATCAATGTTACCTAAATTGGCAATTTAGGAATACAGTATTAAGGAAGCCGTTGTTTTTCAATATTTTCGTTGAAAGAAGAGTGTCTATTCAATGCTGATGTAGAAAAATGCGTTCTGAACCCCAAATCAATATATTATGGGGAAATTTCTGCCAAATTAAGGTAACTAATTTACAACACTCCTGGCAAATTATTTAATCCCGATACCTTTTCTACTCCCAGCCGTCGAGGGGCTTTTTCGATAGGGCCGAAGTTGATTCAAACGGCATAGCAATCAAACGCTGATTTGATAACAACGCCAATTGTATTTTAAACCTTTGGGACTTGATTTCAATTTTCTACGTAAATATTTTGATATGTTCTGATTTCCGTGTGCAACTAAACTGCGCTTTTTCGGGTTCTGTATTGGGAAACGTTAATCATTATTAACTATAATAATCTGATTAATTAGAGAAACTGTTTATGATATGTGTTATTAAAACCAGTTCAGTAAATGTAAAATATTCCAAAGGATATAAAGCATTATTTAACACTATTTCTGATGATACCTTATTTGTTGTTATTAATACTCTTACTTATTTTCGTGATAACCCCCAAATCGAAACCATACATAAATTACGTAAAATATAATGATTATGTCGACTTCCTTCATTGATGACGCATCACCAATGGAAGTACCACCTTCAACGTTACTCCAGTACAAAATCCGATGATGATTGACACTGACAGGGGAAGTATATAATATCGATGGTGGTATGTATGATTAATACATTAAAGATTTATTGATGGAAGGAACAGTAAAAAGTGCATTAATTGTAACTATTGTCATCACTAAAGACACTGCGAAAAAAAACAATACAGACAATAAAAAAAAAGGAGCATAAATTACTTAGCTACAGCAATACCCATAACAACTATGGTGAATGGTTAATACTGTGACAGAGAAAAGAATCCTAACAGAGTTTACTTACTGCAAGTTGACAATTGTAATAACAAGGATATTAAAAATAATAATACATTAAAGAACAATATTCACGAGGATAAGAGTAGGCGTTCCAAGAAAATATTTTGTTAATAATTATGTCAAAAAAGGGTTATAATGATACGGAACCTTTGTGTACTACTATAATGGGAATTTGAACTCTATATATAGCGAAACAGATAACTGATTCAGAAAAGAAGAAGAAAAAAAAAAAAAAAAAAAAAAATATATATATATATATATATATATATATATATATATATATATATATATATATATATATATATATATATATATATATATATATAAATATATATCAGGTTTTGCAAAACAACTTCTTGAGCGTGACTTTTCCAGAATAATTAAGACGGCAAGGCAGATCGGTTACTTTCGTTTCCAGAATATGAAGCCGCATACGTGATACCGAGCGAAAATAAACACAGGCAAAGCATTAATTAATTGTTGAAAATATCCCTCTTTTCTAAAGAAAATCTCGTGTAATGAGTAACATACTGAAAAGTGTAACTGATCAGTTTTAAATAAAGCATGTAATAAAGATAGTTACTGTTGATTAAACATACATCTCAACATTATCAGACATACACACACACACACACACACACACACACACACATATATATATATATATATATATATATATATATATATATATATATATATATATATATATATATATATATATATATATATATATATATATTACACAAACACATACACACACACCCACACTCACACACACACACACACACACACACACACACACACACACACATATATATATATATATATATATATATATATATATATATATATATATATATATATATATATATATATATATATATATACATATGTGTGTATGTCAATTAATGTTGAGATGTAAGTTTAATAAACAATAACTATCTTTATCACATGCTTTATTTAAAACTGATAAATTACACTTTTCAGTATGTTACTCATTACACGAGATTTTCTTTAGGAAAGAGGATTATTTTCAACAAATAATTAATGCTTTGCCTGTGTTTATTTTCGCTCGGTATCACGTATGCGGCTTCATATTCTGGAAACGAAAATAGCTGATCTGCCTTGCCGTATTAATTATTCTGGAAAAGTCACGTTCAAGAAGTTGTTTTGCAAAACCTGATACGTGTGTACACAATACACCTACCGTACAAGGTTATGAAAAAATCGGATTATAAATATACGAATACAAACAGAATTTTTACCTTATTCTGGATATCTTATAAGACGAAATCGGTTAATTCATGGAAAATACATAAGACATTAATCAAATCAGTGATCGCTGAAAACACTGCTCGCATGGCTTAACGAGATTGTGTCAGCCAGAGAAGTCAACTCAGGTGTAAGTAATGCTCCTATTGAAGGTAGCGAAGGTTGCTGTCATGACAGAGTATCATATTAGGACGCCTCTGCTGATGAGACATTCCTGTGCTCTATTTGCATAACTAAGTGGAAAGACCATTGGAGTAGAATGCTAAGAATGCAGGTATTTGTCATTCCATAAAAGTCTGGCTATGAATGCTAAACCTTCGGCATGATAATGCGGCAATTAATCGTTTACTGTTTGTATTTTTTTGGTACAAATATGATGTTTATTTTTATTTGCAAAGTCACGGTGTGTAAGGATGTTTGAGCTTAAAATTTTATATTTTACCAGGTAGCCAAAGGAAATATCTTCTTTTTTCATAATAAATCACCAAAACTAATGCAGCATATCCTTGAAATTGCCAAGTGCTGTAATCCTTCGAAATGCTGTACAAACATGTTATCAAACTGCAAGAAAAATTAGCATTGTATACAATAGGCTACTATATTTCATTGGTTTATATTCTTACGACTTCCAATTAGCTGATTCCCTTTTTTTTGTGGCCACGAGTCATTTTCTCCCCAAAGAAAATTGTCTGATCCATCTGCTAAATGGGTTTTCAGCGTGAGCAGGACATCGCACTTTGCAGAACACTCAGTCTAATTGTCTTATTTTAATTTCAATTTCAGTAACTCAACCCATCTTGATAAAGGGCTGAATTTTCGTTGCTTAGTGTTTGTCGATTCCATTCTATTATCTACAACGCAGTTTCCCTGTCGTATAGATTATATGTACTATTTTTTTTTTTTAAATAGGCCATGCAGTTATATTTGCGTTAGAAGAATATTAATCCTTGTGTCGGTGGGAAATTATGACAAATGCTCTTATAATGAGTAGGGGCTTCATGAATGACTACTTATTATATTGCGGAAGGTTCGAGTTTTTAGTTGATTTATGGTAATGTGTTAAGAGTAAAGGTAAAATTCATATCTTTGCGTGTTGGAAGAAGTTCCGCTCCTCAAAAGAGCTGTTTACAATTTGTTGATACCTGCATCACCAGCCAATTTAATCCTTAAATTAACACTGCTCAGAAGCTGAGGCACTTGTGCTCCTTGTCAATAGATATGCAATTCCTTTATGGAAATAATAAATACCAAACAAATCAGAATTTACGGTCGACTTAAGCTTATAAACTAAACTTTAAAAAAACGTTATCTGTGTGTTTTTTTTTTTTATTCGTTCACCATTAACTTAAAAAAAAAATATGCTAATTTTTCTTTGTTATAATGAAGAGGGCCACTGGAACTTCAGCAAGGAGAACATGTTAACGGAGATGTCTGTAGAAAGAATGAATTATTCAAGTATGAAACTTAAGTAATTATTTGAATTTACAATTGTAAGCTCTCTAACGCCGTTCTTATCTTAGACCTAATACTACTACATGCATACACACCATCGTATTTAAAATGTGCAGCTCGATGATTATGAATGTGACTTTGAATAAGGCTACTCTACAAATTTAAACACCAGTCAGACTCTGTTCCTTCATACCTCACTCTTCATACTTTTATATTTTTTATGACTTAAGATAACCTTATTCATCTGTTCGTCCCTTGTGGTATAAATATAAAAACAATAATAAAAAAAACGGTTTGTACAAAGGACAGGTCAAGTTGTGAGCATACCATAAAGAAAAAACCGCATATACACAAAAACATGCATAGTAATATACAAACGGTATAAGATTGCAATAGCAACCATAAAAAAGTGAGAGAATATTCTTATCCCGAAAATGAGGCAATAAACAGAGTAAATATTTTTTAAAATATTTTTGGGTGACTCCTGTGGAAGCAGTGGAAATAAGCTCCCTCATTCCACTAGGCAGAGTATATGTTCCTTTCTTGATCGCTGTTGATAAGAATGCCATCTATTTAAACTGTGGCAGCTGTATTTCCCGATTTGGATAAACTTGGAAACATTCGCAGTGAAACAAACTATTTTTCGGTGATTTATGTTGCTTTTGTAATCAACCACGTTACTTGACTATGAATTATTGAAGCAAGAAATATAAGTATTAGATTTTTAACTTACAATTGTACGCTCTCTGATAACGTTCTCATCTTTAGACCTAGTACTGTACATTAATACCCGTCATTATATTCAAAATGTGCAACTCGATGAATATGATTGTGACTTGGACTTAGGTATCTGTGCAAATTTAAACATCAGAGTCACACGCTGCGTTAATATTCTTTATGAATTTAGATACCGGTATTCATCTTTTAAGACGAATGGATTTTAATGATTTAATAATGATTACTATGCTTGAGTCAGAAAGGTTTCTTATATTACCCTCAGTACTAGCTTAAAAATTGTATATGTTAATAAAAATCTCACTATAATTCGAACTTATTACCTCTATTACACACGCACACACACACACACACACACACACACACACACACACATATATATATATATATATATATATATATATATATATATATATATATATATATATATATATATATATATATATATATATATATATATATATATATATATATATATACATATATATATATATATATATATATATATATATATATATATATATATATATATATATATATATATATATATATATATATATATATATTTATACATATATATATATATATATATATATATATATATATATATATATATATATATATATATATATATATATATATATATATATATATATATATATATATATATATATATATATATATTGCAAGGACTGGGACAGTTTTCTCGCAGCCTCACCTGTTTTTACATTTGCAAGGTAATTGAGAAAGGAATAAAAATTAATGTAACTCATTAATTACTAGAACTGAGGTTTCAACTCGCCCCTTCATAAACTCTATTTCATTCCCCAAAATGGTTAAGCCTAACTCTCTCTCTCTCAGTTCAAAGTGACTGCTTTTTAGGCCTAATTCCAGCTGACTGTACCTTCCAAGACAAGGGAGGAGCCAAAAAGAGAAAGTTGGCCTCCGCCTCATCCTGTACCCTCCATGTGGGTTTTCTGCTTCATGTCGTCATTAAAGAAAACATTTCAAAGACTGACTTTGTTCCATGTATGTGGGACGCCACAACATAATCCCCGAAGGTTATAAATAGAGACTGCAAGAGAAATCAAAAGATAGACTGCTCAGAGCACGACCCGAGTACAGACATCCTTGCCTTGCCTGTCCTTTTGAATCAACCACGTGTTCGACCCCAGGGCTTGAACCAGTATAATTTGTAGTGGCATTATAATTCCCTCCTTCATCACCAGCGCCTTATCAACGACGAACCGTCATCTTGACGAAGGTAATGTACAAGAGTAAGGTCCGTTTTAGCCAGTCACGATCCCTGTTATTTCTGTGTCTAAAATTTCCTTTATTTTTCCATTATGCGATCACCTGCAGTAATTTGTGTTGGAGCATTCAGTGTTAAAGCAATTATGCATTAGTGTTGAACTGAGTTATCTGGCACCATCTGTGCATTCCTCAGTTTCCCTTTGAGAGTCTTATTGTTATTGCAAGTAACTGTCTTGCATGTATTTGCAGATAGGCCTCGACTGTGGAATCCCTCAGCCGATCCATGTGCAGTTCCCCCCTTCCCACTGCGATGTTCCATGTTATGAAGGCATCGTCAGCGTAGAATATTTATTCTGTGTAGGATTCATTATTTTAGCAGGCCCTTGTTGTTACCTGCCCAGTAATTCTGTGTTTGTTATGTAAATATAACTAGTTAAGAGAACCCTTGAGTTTACGTAATTTCCCCTGCATGAAGAAGGCCTTAAGCCATAAATTTTCTTTCTTTTGTCTATGAATTGTCCTAATATTGAATCAGATGTGTAATAAATAAAAGGAACTCCCCTGCGTTATCCGTTGCCTCCCAGAGTTAAGTAAGTATCCCTAGGACATTTGTAGTAACTGTCTACCTTGTCAAGGTTCAGATTGCCTTGCAGTTATCAGCAGAATAGCAATTGCTACCTGGTCTGCATAATTAGAGACGATCTTGATATCATACTCCCTCCATTTTTAAGCACATGAGAAGAGCCAGTACCACAGCGTAAGTAAGTGTTGAAATATTTTGTTTAGGTTTATGTTAGGTGTGAAAAGTGACTGCAATCAGCATTAGGTAATTGATAAACCACGTGCAAGCCAAATTAGTTCACGAGAAGAGAGAGCGCATTAACAACTCCACGAGATTTTTGTGCATCGTATGTTAGCTACATGTTTTACGAATAGGAAGCTAGGGAACAACTCAGTCGAAGAGTTAATAAAAGGAATAAAGTTCCTATTCCTTTCTTCACTCGATAAGGACAATTTGAAAGTCCCGAATTCCCAGATAGGCACACTGTAGGCAACCACCAAAGCTTGACTCCAGCTATTTTTGCATCGCTGGATTTAGACTCTCTCTCTCTCCCTCGCTTGATAGATAGGAAAAGCTAGGAAGCATTTAGGAATCTAAATTTCCGCTCTCAAGACGAGAGAATAGTAAATTCTGACACGGAATCTTCAATTCCAAGCCATGTGGGCCTATCCCTAACCGTCCACCATCTTTGATATGTGAGTTCCATTAGAAATTTAATTGTTATAAAAACTGCATGCACAGCGTGCATATATAAATCCCTTTCTTTCGCTCGCTAATTTTTATCCATACATCCGTGCACCTCACCGCATTTTTTAAAGTAATAAACCTTTAATTCTTTAACTGAGAAGGATATTCCTTGGTGAGCCTGTAGTATAGTATAAATTTATTTATTGACCAAATATAATCGAGAATTTCCTTTCATTCATTACTGCGGGAGCCTCCGAGCAGGGGTGAAAAAGATAGGCAGGTAAAAGTCAGACATACGGTCAAGATGAACGCCCCCCCCCCCAACCCCCACACGCCTGACTCATTAATTTGTTGGCAGATGTCACGAGACCAGAAGTAAGCAGTGGAGTACTATTAGCCACGTGCGAGCTAAGGATTGTTTTGATAACAGGGAATACTAATTTCTTTCCCTCCCCACGCATAACCTCGGCAGTTCCAGACTGCCTCGTGCATGTTAGAAGATTGAGCATTCTTTTTTTCCTTACCCTCGTGCGTTGGAGATTTTAAGATTCGATAGGATCGATGTACTGTCTTCTTTACGCCACATTTAAAATTATTTGACAGAGCATGGAAAATTTCCTTTACACACCATAAGTGTATAACCCCGTAAACCTTTTCTTTTATTAGTTCTGCAGTGTCTCTCTGCAAAATAGAATATACAAAGGGACTTATGTTTGCTTGGGCTAAATCTTCGTTCATTAAGAATCACTAAGCCTATTCAGACATATTAAATGTTAACTAAGTCTTTTCAGACATACTGACTATGTCTTTTTCAGCCATATTTTCAGACACTGAACTTTACCTTATTCAAACATATTTGTCTTATTCAGGCATACTAATTTTTAACTGAGTCTCTTCAGGCATCTTGAAATTTGTCTTATTCAGACATATTTGTCTTATTTAGACCTACTAATTTTCATTCATTCTGAACAATTGAGTGCTTCAGATTTGTCTTATTCAGACATTAACTTTACCTGAGAGTCTTCTCAGACAACTTGAGTCTCTTCAGACACCTGAAAGCTAAGTCTTCCAGACAACCTGAGTCTTTTCAGACATATTTGATTTTCTAAAGGGTCAAGCCTGTAGAAGTGTTATCTCAAGATGTTTATGACATCCAGAGCCCAGCAAAATGAGGACTTCTGATGTCTACCAGAGAATTGTTAATGCATCTTCCGATATATTTTACATCTTCCAGTCTTGGATGGTCTGGGATGCATCTTAGATATTTGTCGAGCTTATTCTTAAACACATCTACACTCACTCCTGATATGTTTTTCAGATGAGCTGGTAACACATTGAATGGACGCTGCATTATCGATGCTGGTGCGTGGTGGATTAATGTCCTGTGTGCTTTCCTTAGTTTTCCTGGTATCATTTTGGGCACTATCAATCTACCTCTGCTTGCTCTTTCTGATATTTTTAGCTCCATGATGTTTTCAGTAATTCCTTCTATCTGTTTCCATGCCTGGATAATCATGTAGTGTTCTCTTCTTCTTTCAAGACTATATAAATTTAAGAATTGTAGTCTTTCCCAGTAGTCAATGTCCTTAACTTCTTCTTTTCTAACTGTAGAGGACCTTTGTACACTCTCTATTTGTGCAATATCGTTTTGGTAGTGTGGGTACCATATATTACAATATTCAAGTGGACTACGTACATATGTTTTATAAAGCATAATCATGTGTTCGGCTTTTCTTGTTTTGAAGTGCCGGAACAACATTCCCATTTTTGCTTTGCATTTTGCCAATATTATTGCTATTTGATCATTGCATAGCATATTCCTATTCAACATCACACTAAGATCTATAACTGCTTCCTTATTTGTGATTGTCTCATTATTAGGACCTTTATATGCATATAGCATTCCTTCTTTATCACCATAGTTTATTGATTCAAATTTATCAGAGTTAAATACCATCCTATTTACCTCTGCCCATTTATATATATTGTTTAGGTCTCTTTGTAGCAAGTTCCTATCTTCATCACAAGTAATCTCTCTACTTATTCTTGTGTCATCCGCGAAACTTCTCACTACCGAGTCCTTAACATTACTGTCTATGTATGCAATCATAATCACAAACAGCAATGCAGCTAACACCGTACCTTGTGGCACACCGGATATTACCGTAGCTTCATCCGATTTCTCATCATTAGCAATCACTGTTTTCTTTTTTGCAAAAAATTCTTTTATCCATCTTCCAACTTTATCCACAGTTATGTTTTCTCTCTTTTTTTTTTAATATATCATGGTCCACCTTGTTAAAAGTTTTTGCAAAGTCTAGGTAAACCACATCTGTATCTTTTTTGTTTATCATAATTTTATATATGCTTTCGTGGTGAGCTAACAGTTGGGTCAGTGTACTTCTTCCGGGTACAAAACCATGTTGCCCTGTATTAAACAAACTATTTTTCATTAAATGTTTTATTATATATTTTTTTCATTACCCTTTTGTAAACTTTCATAATATGAGATGTCAGACCCACAGGCCTATAATTACTTGCCTCTAGTCTTGATCCACCTTTGAAAGTTGGGGTAATATATGCTAATTTATGCTCATCATAAATCTTGCCTGTATCTATACTTTGTCATAATAATATTGCTAGTGGCTTTGCTATTGAAAGAACCACTTTCTTTAACAAAATGGCAGGAACACCATCAGGTCCTGCTGCTGATCCATTTTTAATCTCATTAATAGCCTGCACAATATCGGCTTCATTAATATCTATGTCCAATAAATATTCACTATTTTCATCTCTTATTTCTGTATCATTATCTTCATTATCAATTCTAGGTGTGAATTCATTCTTATATCTTTCTGCTAATATGTTACATATTTCCCTTTTTTCATTTGTTAATCGCACTTCAGTTCTTAGAGGGCCAATTTCTACTCTTATTTTATTCATCTTTTTTACATATGAGTAAAAAATGTTGGGGTTTTGTTTGATATTTTGTAGGGTCTTTTCTTCAAGGTCTTGATTTTCTTTATCCTTTGACTGTATAATCTTTTGTTCTGCATTTTCTATCTTACTTTTTAGCTCCATCACTTTCCATGCATTCTTTTCTTTTGCAAGACCTTTTTTCCACTTTCTGATTTTCTGGAACAAGATCCTTCTGTTTCTTGGTATGTGTGACTGATGTTTACTTTTCTTCTTTGGTATATATTTTTCCACTATTTCCTCTAAAATGTTATGTAATATATCCGTATTTACCTGTATATTATAACTTACGAATATGTTTTCCCAGTCTTTGTTTAATTCTTCATCTATTTTTGACCAATTTATATTTTTACTATAGAAATTATATTTTCCATATCCTTCCCATTTTTTCTTCTCTTGCTTATCTCTGTTTTCAATAGTTTTGGGACGGACTGTTAATCCTATGACATTATGGTCTGAAATACTCGTATTATACACTATTATTTCTTTAACATAGTTCATCTCGTTCACAAATACTAGGTCTAAAATATTATCCTTTCTTGTTGGTAGGTGATTTATTTGCTGAATGTTGTTCTAGTAGCATATCTAAAAGCTTTTCAAATTGCCTCTTATCTTCTGCGCTACTATTACTCTCCTTTTTATATGTATAAATACAACCACAGTCTCCTATTCGTTCTTTCCATTCTATGAAAGGAAAGTTAAAGTCTCCGGATAGAAGTATAGTCCAGTCTTTGTGATTTCTACATATATCATCCAATTTGTCAATTATTTTATCAAACTCTTTAGTATTCAGGGGTCTGTATATTACAATGTTTACTAGTTTTTCAGATTCAAATTCTACTGCTATTCATTCACATTCTGTGTTACCATATTTCTCACAGATTTTTCCTTGATTGGTGATTGGTGTCTCTCCCATATATCGCGGTTCCCCCTTGATTCCTATTTTTTCTATCTGATCTATAAGTTTGGAAACCCTTTATCTGATCATCATTACCAGTCTCATGTGAGTACCAGGTTTCACTTATATTCATTATATCTATTTTTTCAGTTTGGGTTAGTTCTTCTAAGAACTCTATTTTTCTTTTTGAGTTACTCGAAACTAGACCCTATGCATTCATCACTATGATGGTTTGTGTTTTATCCCCATTATCTAATAAGGGTAATAATAAGGACTTTCCCATGTCTCTTTCCTGCTCTGATATGTTGTTCTTTTCTTCATTTCCATAACTTCGGACATTAAAAAATCCAACTTTTCCAAAATAGTTCATCTTCCATCTCCATAGTTATTCATTTTGTGTTTGTATCTGCACCTATCTACATATCAGCTCCATCCATTTGCATCGTAGATACATTGCTTTGTTGCACTGTACCTGGGAGCTGAAGCCTCATATCTTGGTGCTGACATTTCATAACGTGGTGCCGGTTTGCTTTTTTCCTTCGTCACATACTCTTTATTCTTTCCTTTGTTTGTTTCATTTTTACTTTGATTTTTTATATGCATTTGCTTTTGATTTTCGTTCTTCATGGCGACAGGATGCATGTATCTGCATTTTTTGTTGAATTTGCAATCTTTTCCTTCTTTCAGATTCCGGCATATTTTTGGATGTAGATCGCTGCATTCAACCTCATAACCATCTAGGTATGCACATTTGCCATAGAGTTCATAGTTGTGACATATTTTGGAATGTTTGTAGTGACATCTTTCACCGAATCTGCAATTTCCTCTTTTCAAAAGAGTGCAGACTATGTCTTTCTTTTCTTTCTTTTTTTCTTGCTCATTCCCTTCAATATGTATATCAGGGTACAGCCTCTTTGAGATTTTTTTTTGTGTTGTCATTTCATAGTTTATTTCTTCGTATGTATGCTTTTGTATTGCCTCATATGTAGAGTCTATGAGATTCTCTGCATCCATACTATTAGCCTGTTCTTTGTTTTCACTACTGTTTTCTGTCTCTTCAGTCGTATTTTCTTCTATTTCATTTTCCTTTTCTTCATCATCCTCAGTTTCATCATCCTCAACTATCTGCACATTAAGTCTTGACTTAATAACATTGTCTATCCATATTAGACATGTTGAGCAAAATATTTTTGTCCTTTTTTTTATTTTGCTGTACTTCGGCACATGTAGGGTGCGTTGGAACATGGCATGCACTGCATTTCCTTATCAGGTTTTGTGGATTTACACTGCTATACCACACATTACATAGATTGCATGCTTTAGGCATTCTATTTTTTCTATGGCATCAATCAGTATATTAACCAAATTCACCTTATTCACTTTCTTTGATAGAATGTGTTGATTGGTGTAGATTTTCTTTATAAGTTTCTTGATCACTTGGACTTTCCTTGGTATTCCTTCAATTATTTTCGTGATGTTTTCTGCTGACTTGTTCCAGCTTGAAGGGTCATATCCTTTTACTATGTCTGTGTATGCTTTTGCTTCTTTTTGACTGGAGTTATTGTTGATCTCAACAATAAGAAACCCCAGCTCCCTGCTTGCCAATTCATCATATTGGAAATCTGCGAGGGTTGCTAAATTCCTTCAGCGTCTGCTGCTGTTGCTGCTATTGTTGTTGCTAGACACCTCCATGATGCTTAATTTTATATTATTTCACTCGAAAAACACCTTTAGTCGACACTTTTATCATGCTATTCTGACTTAATCTTATCACCGACAGTTCACGAACACCTCTAGCTATAATTCACTTGCTAGTCGTATGTTATACGCGTGAAATCGGGTTGATTATTCAGACCAAGAACGAATACGTCTTTCTGACCAAAAATGTGCACTCCGTGGCAGAAAGGCAGGAGAAGGAGAAAGAAAGAATACCCCAGGAGAAATAGGAAGAGGCAGAAAGACAGGAGAAGGAGAAAGAAAGAATAGCCCAGGAGAAACGAGCAGAGACAGAAAGACAGGAGAAGGAGAAAGAAAGGATAGCCCAGGAGAAACGAGGAGAAGCAGAAAGAAGGGCCCAGGAGAAACGAGAAGAGGCAGAAAGACAGGAGTAGGAGAAAAAAAGAATAGCCCAGGAGAAATGAAAAGAGGCAGAAAGACAGAAGAAGGAGAAAGAAAGACAGGAGAGGGAGAAGGAAAGACCTCATCAGCTTCCAATAGCAGCTCACGACAGGAGCAACACATCAGCACCCTCTCCTCACTCAACCCTCAGCAGTGTAGGAACCTTCATAAGAAAATGGGATAGAGCCGACCCTGAAGCCTTGCTCAACCATATTGAAAAGGTCCTGATGACCTATCAGCCCTCTGCTGAAGAAATTTCTCTGGTCCTGGAAAGGCACCTTGAAGGAAAGGGTGCCATTACATTCAATGCTCTCCCCCCTGAGGATCAAGGAAATCTTGACCTTGTCTGCTGAGCCATTATAAAAGCTTTTGTAATAAATCCTGACCCTTGGAGGAAAAGGTGGAGAAATATGTCCAAGGAATCAGGCCAAACCTGGTCTGATGGATCTTCAAAAAGACCCAGGCCCTAAAACGATGGCTAGAATCTCTGAAAACCACTAGTGGGGAGGAAGTCCTCTAACTTTTCCAGCTCGAGGACTTCTTATTTTATGCCACACCAGCTCTCGCCACTCATTTGTGCGATAAAGTGCCTAAGACAGTGGTCGAGTGCTGCTGTTGGGCTGACATATGGGATACGCATCATCCCCATCTTAGTTCCCATGGACAGAAATCATATCCCTCCTCGCCTGCCTCAACCAACCCCCAGCAACCTCACAAGAATGGGCACCCCCATAAGAAGCCTGTGTGTAGGTACTGTAAGAGAACAGGGCATCCCACTGAACAGTGCCGCTTGAAGGAAAAGAATCAGCCAGAAAACCCGTCTACGTCCTCAAATGGGACAACTCCCCGAGCCACACCTGGGTTGTGGACAATGGGTAAAGGGCCCGCTCCCTCCTGTGGGACAGGTTCAGGTAAAGATTATAGTCAGACTTATTGCCCGGCTTGCAAAGTCTATGGGCACTCTACCCAAAGGACAAAATGCCTTAATAATAATAAATCAAGTACACTTGCCCTTGCCTTGCCAGTCACTGATCCAACATCTTTAGGTCCTCCAGCCCAGGGTCCCATTTATGTGGCACTTCCCCAAGGTAGGTACCATGCCAGCCAGGTCAAGGCATTCGATGATTCTGGTGCACATGTCCCTCATAAGGGAAGACGAAGTTCCCTGAGGAGCTATCATTAACCAACGTAATCTCGTCACAACTGAGGGTATCAATCACTTTAAGATGATACTTCCTACTGTCAAGTTGAGGATCACGAGACCTCATAGATCTGAAATCTGCGACCTTGCAGTCACCAGATACATACCGAGAGGTGATGACCTCCTCCTTGGACAGGACTTCCAGTCCCCATTAAAGTTAGAGCAAACCAGGGGTCCAAATCCCCCAAACCATTCATTAGGCACGAGTAAGACTCAAACGCCTGATTTCGTTCCACTACTAGTGCCACCTGAGTGCAATATGCAGTGACCCCCACCACCAAGATCAATTCCCGATCCCATTCCAGCACCCGGCCCTGCCCCAGTGCCAATGCCAGGTCCCCAAGTAGATCCCCTCCAGGAGATCCTACTCTTGATTCTCAATCTCTGCCAGTGTCACTTGGGTGCACTGAGCAGTGCCAAGCTCCATCCATCCTGAACAACGAGCAAATTCCAAATCAATTATCAGTACCTGGTCCTGCCTTAGTGCCAGTGCCAGAGCACGCCCCTGATCTCCATTCCAGAGATCCCAGCCCAGGTCCCCTCTCTTCTCCCGGCTTGGTTCCGCTACCAATGTCGGTAAGAGAGACAGATCCTTCCAACCAAAGCGGAAGCTCACCCAAAGGTGCGGCCTCATAACCCGTGCCTGAGCAGGTCATTCTTACCTGCGAACCTCTCATACGCCCCACGACCTCTTCTGCTCTGTCTTACTCCGCCACAGACAGCAGTGAGTAAGGATTCTGCCATGTCTCAAATGGCCAATGAACTCAAGGAACTGAGAGGGATCATGGTAGAGCTTGCAAAGAAGGCCACTGCGTCAGCTGTCAAAGAAGCCGACACAGGTGGCACTCAAATACCCTCCCAAGGCTCTGTTCCACCGATTCCCCGACGAGACAAACCATCAAAGTAAGAGAGGTCAGTGGAGGAAATACCACGGGCGTGGGTAATTCCAGGTAGCTTAAAGAGAGCTTCTTAGCTCTCCTGGCACCTGTGCCAAAATGACACAGTGACATCCCTTTATCCTACGAAGACTTTGGCACCTCTATCCAGACGAGGATGTGAGAGCCCTTCACCTATTTATTTCCTTTATAACTCTATCCCTTATTCTTTTCCTTTAACATTTCCCTTCCTTACTTTTGATTATTACTCACATTTATTTTATGCCTTACCAAGGTCCCATTTTACTTTCATCACCTCTGCCAATGCAGAGCGCCATTGACAGATATGCCAACTGTATGAGTCCTATGACTTCCCTTTCATGCGTGTTCCAAACGTACCAATGAGCTTTCATGGTGGAGATGGGTTAATGCCGAAGCTAAGTATAATTTTCACGTTCTTGATGGGTAAACAAGTACAGCAGATTCAGCATTTACTTATACCTCTCTTGATAGTTCAGTGGGTAGACCGTCGACTGGAGTTATTGGAAGGAAACTGTGTCGTGAGGTCGAGACCCGGCAGTACCGATCCATTTATCACTTATAAATTCTCCTTCGGTGATCATTCCCCATCGGGGATATTCCCGAAGTAGCGTGAATTTGATATTAAACAACAATTTGATATTAAACAACATTTGTAGCTTCATGAATATATATATATATATATATATATATATATATATATATATATATATATATATATATATATATATATATATATATATATATATATATATATATATATATATATATATATATATATATATACATTATATATATAATATATATATATATATATATATATATATATATATATATATATATATATATATATATATATCATCACAGTCGACAAAACTACACACACACATCACACACACGACACCACACACACTACACTCTCACACACACACACACACACACACGACACACACACACACACTCCACACACACACACACACTACACACACACACGACTAACACCACTACACACACACACCTGACTGCACCACACACACACACATACTTACGACACACAGCACACACACACTCAACACACACACCACACACACACACACACACTCACACACACTCACACACCACTACACACACCGACACTCACACACACACACAACACACACACACTACACACACACACACACACACACCGACACACACACACTAAAACACACTAGTATTAATATTTGTAGTTTTCGTATATCTCTACATCAGCGCATGTTAGGTCAATAATTACGTGCGGTTGCCAGGAATGAACGATTACGAACAGGAAACCAACACTCGGTTCTTCTACAATTACAGTTAATAATAGTCTCTATCAATA